>CAWUHW010000008.1:2350756-2549415 GCA_963922195.1 Panagrolaimus sp. PS1159
GCTGGACTTGGTATTGGTGGATTCCCAAGCACTCCAATTGGAAATCCTCTTCTTTCTGCTTTCAACCCATACAACCGTATCCTTGGATTTGCTTATTAAATTTGTTTTTTTTAGTTGTAAATTTAAAAAATGTAATACATTCTTCTTGTAAATAATAAAGTTTTTGCATTTATTAAATGTTAAACGGAAATGTAAGCAATTTTTTAGAATTTTGATTCTAACTTTTGCAAACTTTTTTTGTTGAAAAAACTGACAACTTTGATTTTTTGGTATTTTGTATCAGATATTTTTGTGATATTCAGAAATGTATTTTCAGTTGTGTTTTGTTTGGTTTATTTTGTGTGTGTCAAATGAAATTTGTTTTTTATAGCAAAAAGCTTTAGTTTTTTTGCTGAAGAATTTCTGCAGATCAAAAATATATTGGCTAACAAAAATCGTTGAAATTCTAAAATTTGACATTCAAAGTCGATCCACGAGATTTTAAAAATATAAATTTCGGAAAATAGAAAGTCTGTGAAATTGTAATATACTATGGTATAACTATAGAAATTTGACTGACTCTAAATTTTTTTTACGACGTAAATTTAATACAGAAAATGAGACATTCCATTTTTTTACACTTTAAGTTTTTAAGCTTCTTAGTCATCAAGGAAAATTCTTTATCTATTATTTTATTTTTTAAAACTGATTTATCGCAGTCAAAGCCTTTTTTCACGCTTTTCTTTTCTTTGTTCTGTTTTTTTTGGATGGAATGAAAAACGTATATTATTTTTTAGAAAAACTATGTTTTTTATATTTTTTTGTTTTAATAAAAGCTGATGATCCGTGTTTGGGACTTAAAATTCCATTTTCAATAAATGGAGAAAATTGTAATATCTCGGGAGAAATTTCATTTTCGTTTGATCCAACAAATAACAAACTTTATGTAAATCGAACTTCTGTGGAATCTGTGAATTTTGATATTCATAATTTGTGTTTTGATTTATTGTCTTTGAATGGGTTTGAATTAATTTTTTGAACTTTTTTGTATAACATGGATTTTCAGTAATTCAGGAAATTGTCAAACATTTGATACTTCAGAATCTGGAAATTTTACTCTTCGAATAAGTTATTGTTTCAATGTAGCGAATACTATTTTTGAAACTGTTGGAGTTGTGTATTATAATTCTTCAGGGATGCAGCCAGAAGTTGGAGAATGTAATAATAATATTAATTTTACTTGTACAAATGCAGATATATTAACTAAAAAAGTAGACATTAATCGGTTGTATTCTGAAGCATCAATTGATAATTGTAAGATATACAATAAATGCGGATTAAATATTTAATTGCTAAATTATTTAAGATTGTATTTCTGCAATGCCAAGGACAACTTCTGATTTCTCACCTGATTTTTTTACTGATACATCAACATTTTCAACAACAACGATACAAGATTTAGATTCGACAACACAAACAGATCCTACAACAACTACAACATTGATAGATACAACTGAATTTGAAAAAACCATATATTCAACAATTTCGACTGATTTAACATCAACTACTTCATTTCTGAATTTTGTAACGTCAATCTCATCAATTGATACAACTCAATCTGATAATTATACAACAACAACAACTGATTTTAAATTGCCATCTTCAACAGAGATATTCCAAAATATTACAACAACAATAACGCCAATGTCAGATATTGAAACAACAACAGATTTAATAATTACAACCCAATTTGATAATGACACAGATTCAACAACAGTGTGAAATAAAGGAGTAAATTGTGGATTAGTAATCTGCCATACACCATATGATAATATTAAATGTCCTTTATTCCAAGATCTCAAACTTGGGTAATTAAACCGAAATAAAAATATAAAATAATAATAGATAAAGCACGAAAAGCATAAAAATGTTAAAAAGCAAAAAAGGGAGAAAGGATAAAAAATAAGCAAAGAAATGGAGCAATAAAATATAAATAAAGAAAAGGCAGAGCAAGTAGCTCTTAACTGAGCAAATGATAAAAAATGATAAAAATGTAAAATGAGCATTTACAAAAAGCAAAAAGAAAGAAAGGCGGTGCTAGTTCGCTCATCGCACAATGATTTAGAAAAAGGGATGTTTTGATTTACAATAAATTTGATAAACATAAAAAAGAAGCTTTTTATAAAATAAAAGAATTAAAGCATTTCAAGAATCATAAAAATATACTTTTTATAAATTAAAAGAAATCGAGAGCATTTCTCGACACTCCCAACACAAAAATTTCGAAAAATAAATTTTTGAGGAACCTCCGGACAAAAAAGAGGAATTAAACAATTTAAATAAATCTTTTTAACATATAAAGAATAATCATGGCACTAACGCCAGTTACAACCAGAACAATAATTAAATAATTGTAATTACTTTTGACCAATTCTGTTCCAGCTTTGATCAGTTCAACAATCAGTGATGGTTCAGCTCTAACTTCAGCTTTTACCTTTGACCATTCATTTTTCAAAGTGTTTTTCTTTAAAGTTGCTTCAAGTTTTAGAGCATATACGTTTGAAGGGCATCTGAGATGGCATTGTTGTTCCACAATAATGTTATTAAAGAATAATGAAATTTTTTGGAAAAATCCATCTTTTGAGCATGATACTGGAAATGAAAAATCAGGGCAAGTAACATGTGCTGCTGCTGTTCCAAAATTTGTGGAACATGTAAGTTGCAAAACTGCACCTTCATTACACGATGCACAACCTTCAAGACTATGTACTTTTGCAGTACATGAATTGGAATCAATTGCTGTAAATAAATGCATATCTTTCATTTCAAGTTGAAGACGTGGACGAGCATGAATTCGAGCAATAATTGTACCAGTTGAAGTAGCTTCAAAAATCATATCATTTTCAACTAATGGAAGAGCATTTTGATTTATTTGCTTTAATAGTGCTTGATTATGTAAGCATGAACAGGCAGCAATACCATCTGCTGGTACACAATGGCATTCTTCATGTAAAGTACAATTTAAAGTTTCAGCAGAAGTTTTATCGGGGCATTGAAGGATATTTGCTGCAGCAAGTCCAGCATCCATTAACATTGCAGTAGTTTTTTCTGTTGAAATGAAATGATAATCTTCATTTGGTGGAGTTGTTTGTGGATTAAGATCCAATGCAGAGACTTTAAGTTTATTAAATTCAATTGAATGACCTTCATTCATAATTAATAAGCGGTTGGTTGTATCTTCTTGGGTGGTAACAGTTGTATTAAGAACAAGTTTAGTTCTCCAGCTGCTACAGGTAAAAACTTCAAAAATACGAGGATCAGAAGGTGATACATAATTTCTGAAGTATAGACAAGCTTCACCCCAAGTCCAACATTTGCATGTCCAACCACCACAACTTTCTTGGCAATAAGTGTTTCCTGGAAGTTCATTTGCTCTTCCAAGTGCAGGAACAGGCATTTGGGTTGTAGCTTGAGCACATTCGATACCTGAACATAAATTTCTACCACCACAAATTTTTACGGATGAAGTTTGAACATTTCCAATACGTGTATAATGTCTGGTAAGCTTCATGCATTCAAGGTAAACTTCTGGGGTTACGGTAATGGAACCCATTGGACGATCTTTAAAATTTATAAGCAAATGTGCAGGCTGTGAAGAACTTGTAGTGAATTGTGTGACTTCTGTAATTTTACAATTTGCCCATCCAATGGAATTAATAACACATTGTTGTCGTTGCGCATTTATACTTATGCTATCAATTACCTCACTTTCATCTTCGGCATCAACGACAGAAATTGAAGATAATAAAATTATCGAAGTAACAATAGCCATTTTAAATAATGCATCACGAGAATTTCTTCGTACAGCAGCAGACAATTTTCGGAACCGAACAAGTACACTTTCATCAGAATTTTTTCGTTTAAAAATATTTAACTGGATGCCATAACCACTATCACGACGAGCTTTATATCTTTTCCACATTTTGAACATTTTATGAAGGATAATGTAAAAAATGGTTAATAGATTGCTAAACATTAATATAATTTTAAATGGTCGGCATTCAGGGTTTGAAAATTCTTCAACACAAATCCAGCAAGGTTTAATGTACATACAGTAATCAACAGGATCACATGAAACAACTGAAGAATTAACGCCTTCATTTTTATTCCAGTAAGTAACTTCAAAATCTCGTGTAGCAGTAAGTAAAGCTAATGGTACTTGAATTTGCAGTAAAGTAGAATTAGGTTGTACAACCATATAAGAATTGCCTGATTGTACTTGAACTTTTCGAATTTTTGAAGTAAAATTTACCATAATTTGGCCATCATTACAACTAACGGGTAATTGTGCTTGAAATGGAGTTGGATTTGGCTTTGGTACTTTTTCAATTGTCTTCCATGCATGAATTGGAACTTTATTGCCATGTATAATTGCATATACAATTTCATGATGTTGAAGAACACAAAATTTTTTAGCATTTGGATCACAAGTATTATTGTTAAGTGTACAAAATAATGGTGGGCCATTAAAAATTGATCCTTCTCCAAAGCATATTGAAGTACCAATATCGTCTTCCTTCAGCAGTTGAAGTTGTCGTATAACATGATCTGTTCCATCTTCTAATTGGATAAGATGAATAACAGAATCTTCTTCACGTGGTGCAGCATCTTGAATAAGCTGAGAATAATTTAGTTTTTCTGATGGAGTAATTGTTTTATTGAAAAAAGTACAATCATCTGCCCATTCTGGACATTTGCAAGGCTCTTGGCAAATATCGTAATCGCGATCAGGTAAATTGGTAGAATCATGAAGGTGATATTTACCACAATCAATATTTTTCCAACAATAATATCCATCCGGTTGTTCATAAACTGCTAAACCTTTTGAGGTGCAATTTTCAGCAAAAATCAATTTTAATTCACTTTGACCAATTGTACATTCATTTGCTACTGTAGTAAACATTAAACATGACAAAAGTCCCAAAACGAATAAAGATGTAACTGCTTTGGGTCGGCGAGGACGTAAATTGTATTGATTTGAATTTTTATTAACTTGATCTGAATCTGGACTAACTTCATCTTTTTCAGGAGTAGAATAATTAATTGTAGCTGGATCGGCTACTTGGATTTCCAATGGATATAACTTGCTTAATGGACGATTCAAAGCACGGCCAGAAGCGGTTCTAACAGTAGCAGTACGGATGCAATCATCACTGCTTTGATTAAGTTTTGTAACAACAGCTAAACGCCATTTATCCATTGGAATATCATCTTCTTCGACAATAACAACACTACCAATTTTTGGAGCAACATTTGTGAACTTGGATTGTCGATGGAAATGGGTAGCTTGTTCCCTTAATTGATTTAAATATTCATGGGACCATTTTTTCCAGAAATTTTGTCGAAGTGAAGCAGTTTTTTGGTAAAGAAGACGAAGTTTGGATTCTGTTGATTGATTTAGAAGAAAATCAGGATCAGAATTGTATTCAAGATCAACTTTTGGAGTTGTTGGATGATAATATGGATTAATAAAATCTACTGGACGTAATGCCAAAGGTGATGAAGCAGAATTTGGATCAAATTCATTATCGACTGGGGTTATAGGTCTGGAATTAACAATGGATTCAACTTCAGAAACAAATGTATGGAATTCATCAATATATAAGATTCGACGACCAATTGCATGACGAAGATTAACTTTAACAAGACCAATCAATCTTTCCCATAATCCACCTTTCCATGGAGATTTTTCAGTTATAAAATTCCATTTTATTTTATTTTCTCGAATTAATTGAGCAACATTGCTACTATTTTGAAAAGTCCAGGAAGGTTCTATAAATTTTTTGGCAGCAACAAAATTTGTGCCATTATCTGACCAAACAACTGATGGACAAGTAAAGCGAGCAGTAAAACGTCGGAAAGCATTGACGAAAGTTGTACCATCCATGCTTTGGCAAATTTCCAAATGAACATTTCGAGTAACAAAACAGGTAAAAAGACATATCCATGTTTTTTGGACATATTCTTTTGCAGGACCTTCAGCATGAATTTTAATTTTAACATCAAATGGACCACAAAAATCCACACCAGCATATTGAAATGGATCAGCAACTTCGACCCTTTCTTTTGGTAATGGTGGCATTATGGGCAATTCATATGGTCGAGCCTTATTTCGTCTGCAATGGTAACATTCATGTCGAAGGACTTTCATTATGACTTGTTTGCCACGGCAAAGCCAATATTTTGCACGAAGTTCATTTAAAACATGTCGAGGGCCAGCATGATTTAATTTTTCATGAAGAAATAAAATATGTTTATTCACTTCAAAACATTCTGGCAGCCAAATAAGTGGTGGAGCAGTTTCTGTTGGAATACGATGATTACAAACAAGTAAATTTTCTCCATTTAAACCAAGTTGTAAGGATCTCATTGTATCGTTTGATGGGGGATATTTTTGTTGCAAATAACGAACAATAGTTTTTTCCGCAAAAACATACATTTGCATATCAAAATAACGATCAGCACAAACGGCATGAAGAGAATCCATGAATGGTGAAGAAATATTTTTTCCACAGCGCTTAACAAAAAATAAGAAAGCTGCTACAACACTGATAAGTTTATCCCAATTTGAAAATCGTTCAGTTTCAATAAAAGTTAATATTTTAGCACGACGAGATTGAGCTGCTAAAGTTACACTATCTCCAGCATTTGTAGCTTCAATTGATTTTTCTTCAAGATAATTTGTAGGTCTATGAACTGGTGGAACAGCATATGGAGGCCATTCTGATTCTGGTAATAAAAGCCAAGAAGGTCCATGCCACCATCTTTTATTTGAAATTAATTCTAGCATTGTACATCCACGAGAAGCATCGTCAGCGGCATTGTCATCAGTTCGAACGTGAGTGATTAATTCAACAATGCTAAAGATGAATCTCTTTCTATTTTCAATGTATCTTCCGAGATTTTCAGTGGAATTTAGCCATCCCATAACACATGATGAATCAATTTTTAAAGATATAGAAGTAAAATTTAATGGGAAATGTTCTTTAATAAATTTAATTAAAGCTGCTCCAAGTGTGGCAGCCATCAATTCCTTTTTTGATATACTTGCATCATCTTCTGGATCATCAACAATTTTTGCTACTCTAGTTTTGCTGAGCCACAAATTGCAACGGTAAGAGCCATCTTGTAATTTTTCACGAATATAAGCACAAGTTCCAATTCCTTTTTTAGAACCATCAGCAAATACAACAAGATGTCGTTCAACAGCAGTTGGAGAGCAGACATAACGTTGCAGAACTATTTCTTTTCCGCCATTCATAAGCTGGAATTTTTTCCATTCTGCAATATCACTATCATCAATTGCAGCATCCCATGTCTTTTTCTGCTTCCATAAACGTTGGAGAAAAACTTTTCCAGTAAATACAACAGGTGCAAGCATTCCCAATGGATCAAAAATTGAAGCAATAAATGACAAAATTTTTCTTTTGGTAACTTTTTTAACTTCTGTTGGATTTGGAATAGAGATGCTAATAATATCTTTTTCAGGATTCCATTTTGTTCCCAAAAATGAATGCTTTGAAGGTACTGTAGTTTGCATATAATCACTAATTTCTTTGCAATTGCTGATATGATCGCGTAAATTCATATTTGCTTTTTTGAAAATTTTTTGTGAAGCTTCAGCTTTCTTTTTACCTTCTTCAACAGAAAAAGCACCAAGTAAGGAATTATCCACAAACATACGATTTATTAATTCTTTTGCAACAGGGTCATCTTCATTTTCAAGCAGTTCACGAATGCATTGATCAAGATGAAATGGGCTTGTTAATGCTCCAAAAAGTGGTCGAGTATATCGCCAAACTTCAACATTATCCCATGTAATTTCTTTGTTGGGATCCTTCGGAAGAAGAAATCTGAAGACATCCCTATCCTCAGGATGTAATTTGATTGCCAAAAAAGCCTTTTCGATATCGGCTGTGATTATGATTGGGTATGACCTGAATACGATCATTAATCCGATTAAATCCGGCATATTTGGTGTGCAGTTATACAAATTTTGATTTAACGATAAATCTGTTGGACGTTGAACTGCTGAACAATCAAATACTGCTCTGAATGGTGTTGTTGGACTATTCTTTTCAATTAAATGGAATGACAAATAATGGACAAAAGTTCGAGGTGAATCATTTAAACCATTTGGGACTAATTCGATAAATGTTCGTTGTTTATGTTCCTCAAATAAATTCATGGCAATTGTAGCTTTTTTATTTCTTTGGAGCTTCTTCATTGTTCCACAAAGACGAAAGTAAGATAATTGTTTATTTGAAGGAATTTTTGGGCTATCAGAATTCCAAAAAAGACGAACAACAAAAGTTCCATCTTGTTCACGAGTGAATGTTCTTTTGAAATGTTTAATTGCAATCTCTTTTTCAGTTTCATTTGGATTTCCATTCAACCCACCAACATCCATTTGAACAAATTGCTGAATAACATTATCCAACTTTTTATCTGGATTGCTGTATTTTGCTTGAACACTGAATGTTGCAGAATTTGTATCACGTCCAATATTATGAAGAACAGGACCGGGCCCACAAATAATATCTCCAAGTCGAGTTTTTACCAAAAAATAACCACTTGGAAGTTCTTCACAATCCATAAATTTGTAAAGAAAATCACTACCAATTAAAACTTGTGGTTTTACTGATTCAAACAAAATTCTTGTATCATTATTACGTCTGGAAGCCATAATCAATTCATCTGTTATTCGATCAATTCCACGTACATAAATTTTTTGTTCATGATCATCAACACATTGAACCATTATTTCAAAAATTGGAGCATTAATGGTTTTTACTGTTTCATTATTAAAAGTAACTAAATCCAACATCTGTCGATTCACGGGTTGTAACTTAAGTTTATTTGCATGTTCGAGAAGAATGTATGAAAGCATTGAACCACCATCCAAAAGTGTTGGAGTTTCAACAAATTCCATTTGATTTGGATTTGCAATTGAAGTTTTTGCCAAAGGCAACACAATATCTTCTTTATTTATTTTTGCAGCAGTTACGGTAGAATTCATGTGAGTTTCAGCAACAACAGCAGCGTAAGTTTGAACTTGCTTTTTATCAGCTGATTTCTTGAGTTTTTCAAAACAAAAAACAACGCTATGATTGGTTTTCTTACAATTTAGACATGGACGAGAATAAGTACAGTCTGAAGAAACATGTTTATCACTGCAACAGCGTGTACAGCGACCAATTTCTTTAAGTCTTGCTCGACGGCTTTCAGCAGTTGGATAATTTTTGCATGCAGTGGTAGAATGATTTGCGTCACCACAAAAACAACAATCACGTTTTTTAGGTTCACGTTTTTGATTATTGCTGCTATTACCACTTATATTATTTCCACTTTTTTCAGCTTCTTGAACATTTGATGTTGGATTGGTAGGTTTCTTATCTTTCTTTTTATGCTTGGAATCAGAAATTTTCGCAGCGTTGACCTTGGAAGTTGTATTAATTGATGAAGGTAAGCTTTTTTCCTTAATATCAATTAAAATTCCAGCTTGATCACGATAATCTGATAGCTTTCCATACATTCCATGACGAAGATAACACCCTTCTTTAATCCATGATGGCATTTTGTTAATCCATTGTGACCGAAACTGGTGATGATCAATATCTTCACCATGTGTTTCCAACTGGCCCAGAATAACATCATTAAAGATTTGCTTTGTTTGTTGTAAGGATTCATCCATAGCGGATAATGCAGTAAATTCATCGTTAAGCTGTGCGACAACATCTTCCAGCTTTCCAAATTTGTCCTTCAACAATTTAACTGCAAGCGGATAATTTTTATCCGTGATGTCATATTTGGATAAAGCTGCAGCAGCTTCTCCTGATAATAAACCCATTAAAATATTTAGCTTTTCAGCAGGCGAAATATTTGGATTTTTATCAACTGGAGAAAAGCGATTCCAAAAATACATACATCTTTTACGATTTCCATCAAAGGTTTCATAACGAGGTTTTGGCAAGAAATAATCACTTACATTAAAACCAACTGGAGCTGATTGTACAGGTGGGATGGTTACGGTAGTTGAACATGAAGCAATTTTTGACGAAAAAAGTTTTTGTTTAATATTTGTATCAACCAAAAGATTTCGAGCTTCACTCAAAGTTTCCAAATAACCTTTTAGCTTTTCAGATGAAGTGTTCTTTCCAGCTGCAAGGACATCCAATTTGGCTTTTTGTTCAACATTATCACTGTGTTGAAGAAAATATGCAATTTTTTCTTGAACTTTTTCAGTTTGTTTGATACCATCTTCGAGCCGAGCCGCATCTGCAACTAATTCAAATACAAAATCACTGTAATCTTTTGCATTTGTAGGTTCAACACGATTTTTTGCATTAGTGATGTTTGCTTCAAGCCTTATGATGGCATATGCCATCTCCGTTTTGACAGCAGTGTATGACATGGTTTCTTAACAGGCAGCCCCCATGTGAAATAAAGGAGTAAATTGTGGATTAGTAATCTGCCATACACCATATGATAATATTAAATGTCCTTTATTCCAAGATCTCAAACTTGGGTAATTAAACCGAAATAAAAATATAAAATAATAATAGATAAAGCACGAAAAGCATAAAAATGTTAAAAAGCAAAAAAGGGAGAAAGGATAAAAAATAAGCAAAGAAATGGAGCAATAAAATATAAATAAAGAAAAGGCAGAGCAAGTAGCTCTTAACTGAGCAAATGATAAAAAATGATAAAAATGTAAAATGAGCATTTACAAAAAGCAAAAAGAAAGAAAGGCGGTGCTAGTTCGCTCATCGCACAATGATTTAGAAAAAGGGATGTTTTGATTTACAATAAATTTGATAAACATAAAAAAGAAGCTTTTTATAAAATAAAAGAATTAAAGCATTTCAAGAATCATAAAAATATACTTTTTATAAATTAAAAGAAATCGAGAGCATTTCTCGACAAACAGCATTGCCATACAATAATCATCCATGGGGTAAGCAATCTTTAAAAATTATTCTTGATAACGATAAAGAAAATTTTACTTTTCTTTCATCAAAAGTTTTATCAAGCCTGCAAGAGTTTTCTCGACCTCTGATATCTTATTTTAAGCTTGTTTCTGTTTTTTGAAAATGTAAACGAAGAAATTTTATATAATTGTTAATTTTCTTTCTTTGATTTTCATTTATTTGGTTTTATCTTTACTTGAGCTTTAAGAAGTGTGATATCCATAACGATATTTGCAACGGCATTTTTTTGTATCGAAATCTAAATTACACAATCCTGATCAAAGTCATTTCTAAAACACGTGCATTCATTTCTCTTGTTTTTGTCAAAATTAACGGTCAAATGAAAAAAAATGTTTATCAAAAGTAATTCTGTCGCAAACACTTTTAAGTATGCATTCATTGTGGAGAACAAGCTACCAAACAAGCAAGCGATATACCCTCTCTTTCCTTATCAAAAATAATAAAGCAAGCAGAGGCATTCATTCTATTTTTGTTGTTTTATTTCAACAAAAAAAAGAATCTTTATTGAAAAAATAATTATATAATGAAAATTGTATACTTTTCATTAATCTGTTTATTTTTGTTAATATTGATTGATGGAAGTGAAGGACAACAACAGCCAGGATTTTGTCCTGGTTTGATAATTAGCTTTAATATAACTGGAAGTCAATGTAGTAGTACTGGAAATTTTAATATTATCTTAAAAAATCAAACTTTATTTCTTAGTGAATCAAATATAACTTTAACAAATATTGATTCAAATACTTTGTGTGCACAGTTGGATTCTTTAAATCCGTTAGTTTTGGTTTTGCAGCGATTGTTTTCGCAATCGTTTTTTTAAAATTTTATTTGTCGTCTTTTTAAATTTTTTAGTATTTTTTAAAAAACAAAATTTGTAAATTTAAAAATTTTTGCCACAAAAAAAGATAAAATTTTTAATTTGGTTCTGAAACTTTTGTATCCATCTATTTTTCTTTTCAGAGGTGGTAAATCTGAATGTGTTACATACAATGTTTCTGAATCAGGAAATTTTACAATTAAGATTGCACCTTGTAATTCGCCTTTAACAATTTTACAACAATTTGGTCCAATATATTATAATTCATCTGGTTTATCAACAAATTTTGGAAAATGCGATAATACTAGTAAACCTTGTTCTCCTACAGTTTCATCATTTTTAAAGTTTTTACCAAATTCTGACAATTCACTTCCAGTTAATAGATTATCAATTGATGATTGTAAGCTATAGAGAATATTCTGATTTATAAGTTTAAGATTAACTTTTTTTAAGATTGTACTCCAACACCGTCTCCTCCGCCACCTGAGGGTATCCAACATTGTTTTTGAATAAAATTTTTATAACGTATTTTTTAGCAATCAATCCCCCGCAGCCAACATTTAACTGTAGTGATCCAAATAATTCATATATTATAAAACAGACATGTAAAATCGCGAATACAAGTGATCAAACAGTTATTACTCAAACAATTAATGATACATCAACACAAATTCAAGATGAAATTAAAAAAGGGTCTCTGAATTCTACAAGTGTTCATGATGCTGGAGCATTTATTTATAGCACCGTTAAAACTCTAAAATTTCTCAATACTGAAGTAAGGTTTTAAAAGGAGGGTTCTACTTTATTCAAATTTTTTCTTTTGGCTGAACCTGAAAATCAGGCAAAAAATGTTGTTCTTTTATTTCTTTTTTTCAAAATCAAGCGAAAAGGAATTGATAATGTTTTTGCCTGACTTTTTTTGCAAATGATGAAATTTCTTGCCAAGACCCATTTGTTCAAAACTTTAATTTTAGGGTGCTCATAGTATTTTGGATATTATCAGTTCAATCGCCGTTCAACCATTACAAACTTTACAAGGCGCAAATACAATAACAAATAATTCCCTTCTTTGGTATCCATCAGCTTTGCCGATCGTCGTAGCAAAAACAAATGCAAATTTAGCTTATAAAAAAGATGGCAGCAATGTTTTACTAAATTCTTTTATACTGGATTCTTCTTTTTGTGGCAATTCTACAAAATCCCATGAAATTTGTTATTCAAAAAATTCTCAAGTTTCTTCTGGAAGTGATGATGCAGAATTTTGTACAACTTTTAATCCAACTTCACTTTGCAATAATTGTAAATTATTTAAATTTTTAACTTTTAAAAAACATGGTTTTATTTTAGCATCAAAAAAAGCATATTTAACAATGTGGAAATCTTTGTCATTTTTTGTGCTGGTTAAAAATAATTCATTGGGAATTAAAACAGGTATTTCTGAAAAACCAGAAAAACAAGAGAAATCAAATGGTAACTTTTTATGGTCATTTTTTTCTGCCGCACAAGAAAATACTCCGCAATCATCAGCGCCAAATCAGCCGGTTACTTTTGATACTGCTGAAGTGTGTTCATCGGGGGTTTATTTTAAAAATAGTTATGCTTCAAATGCTGGAGGCGTCGATGAAAATGGTGTGCCATCAACTACCGTCTCGACAGTTTGGGTTAAACGTAGAAGTGTAAGTTTGCGTTTTTTAAGCTTTTGGATATATAATATCCAAATTTAAGGATGAAAATGATTTACATGTTTCAAATTTTCAAATTGCATCATTTATGGGAGATTCATTTGTTAACGGTGGAGCAGAAGTAAAAAAGGATGATAAACATTATACAGCTGACTGCTATCAGGGTACATGCACTTTATTGGTGGTAAGTGTCTCACATCGAACTTTTAATTGTAAAGTAGCAGCCGATAAAAACCTTATAGTAGACCCTCAAAATCAGAGATTCATCGGAGCAAAATTTTTTTTACAAAAGTTACGTAAAAGTTCCAAATACAGCTCCAGTGAATCCCTGATTTTTAGGTTCAGCAATAAAATTTTTTTTACTAATATTCTTACCACGAAAACTAAAACTTTCCCTAAAATTTCAGGACGGAAACCCCACAGAACCCCTCGTTTGTAGCAGTGGTGCAAAAACCACTCAAGCTGTTATTGGTGGAATTGGAATTTTTATAACTGTTATTGGAATTTTTGGATTTTTCTTTAAAAGTAAAACCATTCCCGTAATTAGCACAATTGCTGCAGTTTTATTTAACATTTTCAACGACAAAAATCTTCCAAAGAGATTAAAATTTTTTGCATATTGTTATAATGCAACTTTTCTTTTATATTCTCTTTATCTTTTACTTTTTGCTGAACAACAAATTACTAATACCAGTAAAGGAATGTGCACATTTTTTGCTGTAGTTGGATATATTTTATATATTTCGTAAGATTCTATATATCCAAAATTTTGTGAATAAATTTGAATTTTAGTGCTGTATTTTTATCAGTAATAATGATAATAATAACTTTGGATGCATTAAGTTGTTGGAAACCGGCAATTCAAAAAGTGTTTTTTGTTTTTACAGGAAATCAAAAAATTTATGTTCCATTTATTTATAGTTATGGAATTCCGTTGTTACTTACAGCAATTTTTGCAGCAGCTTTAACATCATTTTTTAAACGAAATGATGGATAGTAAGTTTTTTAATCCAAGACAGTTCCTATTGTTTAGATTATTTTAAGTTTAAATAATTTTTTAAAATTTTTAAAAAATTTATTTCATTTGTTGAACTTTTTTAACTGAAAAAATGAGATTTTTCTATGTCTAAAAAATCACTGAATTTCGAAATATTTTTTGTTAAAGCTTAAAAAACATAATTTTAACAAAAAAAAGATTATGGAAAGCCCTTTAAATTTCTAATCCTAATTTATAAATTTATGCAAATTTTAAGTTGTTGGATTCGGCCTGATTATGCTTTCTTAGCTTTATGGTTACCCCTGATTATTTTACTTCTTACAATTCCACTTTACGTTATTTTAATTGCCCGCAGATGGCCAAATTCTCCTATTTCAAAAAAGATTTATTCACCTTTAACTGTTTCTGACGATTTAACAAATTATGAAGAATCAAAGAAAAAACGAAAAGTTAGAGAGAAAAAAGAAGACAAAAAAGATGATGATTCGATTGAAAAAGGTACTAAACTTGATGATGTTGTAAATAATGATGAAGAAGATGATGGAAAAATTGTTTTAACAAATCGAACTTTAGCAAGATTAATTATTCCACAACTATTTTTGGCAATTCCATTGGTACTTTTTTATGTGGATTTGATATATCCATTAATTAGAACATTTTAGATAGCTGAAAATTTGGCATTATATTATGCAAAATTAACAGGATGGCATTATTTATTCTTTCTTACACAAGCTTTTCATTTAATTGCTTTACATGGAATAAATTTCATTGATAAAATTCCAAAAGTTCGAGCAGTTTGGAATTGGGTGAAAGGAAAATTTACTAAAAAATCAAAAGACAAAAATGATGAAACCGAAGTTGAAGCGGTCGAAAAACCAAAAAAGCCTCCAAGAGGTAAAAGACGTGAAAATGTACTTCCAAATGAAATTGAAGATTTTGAAGCTGTAACTTTGGCACGGGATTCTGAATTACAGAATCCTCGACCCGAACAAATGCGAATGACTCGAAGACCGATTGAAAGTAGTGAAGATGGAAGTGTAGACGGAATTGAAGTTATCTCACATGAGAATGAATTATCAGAAGCTGAAGAAGGAAGTCCACGACTTGTGAGAAGTTATCGAAATGCTTCTTCAATTAGTATTGGAAGTTTACATGCAACAAAAGAAAAGCAAAAAGATGATGCAATACTTACAAAAGATGAAGCAAGACATGCTGGAGCTGCCAATGATGGAGGTGAAACATCTTCAACTAAAAGTTTACAAAGTTATACTCCGGAAGCAGCTTCAGAAACTGAAATCCCTATAAAAGTTCATATCCTTCGACTTGATTCAACAATGTTAATAGATTCACCATTTGTCCGTGAACCCGTTGATGAATGGCTTCAAGACACTGATCTTCCACCATACATCCCCCTTGAAGAAACACTAGAAAAACCAGGAGATTGGCGGCATCATTTGAATAAACAAGGAGTACATTTACAATTTTCTGATATCCCAACCAGGCGTTCATCTGGCACAACAAAATTTGCCTCAACTTTATCATATGAAAAAGAATTGTCAGAATCTGAAGTTGAAGAAAAAATTGTTGAAGATGTTTTACATCCAAATTTACCATCTCAAACATATTCCGATGATACGACACAAATTATTGATAACCTTCCAGATATTGAACAAATTTCAAGATATTATCCAAACTATCGAGGAATGTATGAATTTGATCAACATTCATTACAGGAGCTTTCGCCAGACGAACATTTACCTCTTGATTATCCATTGATTCGAGAACCTGTTGAAGTTTCAAAATGGAACGACATGGCACCATCATATATCCCATATGTTGGAGAGCTGGCGAAATCTGAAGATTCATCTGATGAAGAAGAATTGGTTGAACAAGTTTTGCATGCAAATTTACCACCACAAATTTATTTGGATAGTGCAACATTAGTTATTGACAGCCTTCAGCCTGTTGAAGAAATTGCAAGATATGAACCGGATTATGTGGAAATGTATCACTTTGATAAAAATCCAGTTCATTCTCTATCACCTGATGAACATTTGCCATTGGATATTCCATTTATTCGAGAATCAATTGAAACTGCTGTTGCCCAAGGCATTACACCCTCCTATATCCCACTTGATCCAAGGCGGCCTTCAATTGTTTCTGTACATCAAGATGAAATGGTTGAAGAAGTTTTAGAAGCAATAATTCCAACTGCTGGATTACCACCTGATAAATGGATTCTACCAGAATCTCAAGGTTCACTTCCAACATTTGAAATAAATATGGATGATTTATATAAATTTGATCGATATGGATTGCATTATTTATCTCGAACAAAGGATGAGCTACCAGTTGATTGTCCATTTATTCGTGATCCAGTTGAAGAAGATTTTGCAAGAAATCGGGCGCCATCTTATATTCCATATGATAGAGATTTAGCGCGATCTGATCAAAGAGTAGAAGATCAATTAATTAAAGAAGTTTTGGATGTAAAAGTTTTATCACTTTCTGAAATCCTTCATGAAGATGAACGTATTGGAAGGGGTGCCGTTGTTGCAGCGGAAGAAGAAAAGGAATGGATTCAAGGAGAACCTAAAAGTCTAAGACATTCTGCTTCTGGAAGACATGATGAAGGTATTCACCATCATGAACATGTTCATCATCATCACCATCTTCATGAACATGAACATGCTAAACATGAACCAATAGGAATGGGAACAACTAAAGTAACTGAACATTCCAACGTTCATAAAGAGCATGAATTAAGCGGATATCCAGAGATACTCAAACGCTTACATCATCATGATGAAACATATGAAATTCTTGTTTATGAAAAACAATTAGAAAAATCTGAACTTTCACAATACATTTTAAATCTTTCTCCACCAAATTATTATTCCACGCAATATTCAATTGCAACAAGTGAAGCATCAACAAGCATTTATCAAACTCCACCAGAAACTCCAATTCATGCTCCTTCAACGCTTTTACATTTCCAAACTCCACCCGATAATATCTCACTTGCAACACAATTCTATCAAACACCCCCTGAAACACCATTCCAAAATCAAATGTCTCATCATCCTTTATCCTCTCACATCCATCATCATCATCGACATGGATCTTCTGGGTCAGAATCTGAATTCCCATTCTTCAAATTTAAAACATTAAGAAATGAAGACCTTGTTGGCCCCGAAAATGTCATACATTCCGATTCCACTTCATTGGCTGAAGACGAATAAATACTTTTTTTTTAATATTTTTTTTCCATTTTTTTACAAATAAAATCTTTATATCGATAAATATCTTTTACATACAAAAAAATTCAACAAAATATAAAATACAAAATTTAAACACAATTTTTTTAATCAATCAAATGACGCGTTTCATCACTTTCATCAGTAGATGGGCCATTTGCAATTGCAGCTAAAGAATTTCCACCAGAAGAATATACAGATGATGGCACAGAAGGATAAATTTGATCAAATGATGGAAGTTCAATTTCTTTATTAACAAGATTATCAAAAATTAAAATTTGTGTTGTAATTATCAAAGGTGGTGAAAAAAATCCATTTTTAATTTTTACCTAAAAAGTTAAAATTTCGAAGTGCTTTCAGAATAGGGTAAAATAGGAAAAAAGAAAGTTTTAATGAAAAGAAACTGAAGTTAAAAAAATAGATTTGTGTAAACAGAAATGAGAAAAAAAATTTGCCCGGAGTGAGGCTCGAACTCACGGCCTTCAGATTACTCCCCATTTCCCGATGGTTATGAGACTGACGCGCTGCCTACTGCGCTATCCAGGCGACAGAGAAATGCATCAATTTTTGGTTCAAGTTATCTCCCCGTTGCTAGTGAGCCAGTCACCAGTGAGCAGTTGGCCAAACAAAAAAGAAAAAAGAGCAAAAAAATGCAACGACAAAAAAGAGTGTAGAACAACTTACATAGACAAAATGACGAACACGAAATAAATTGGACTTTGTAATTGTTGGTAAACATCGAAAAAGCGGAATACTTCGATTGTAATATGAAAAATTGCCAGATTCAATCTGAAAAAAAAAGTTGATGATTAAAGTATAAAAGTTAAAGCTAACAAAAAAAACTTACATTTACACGTTTTTTGAAAAAATGTGATTTACAAGTAAAAACATCAAATTCATGTCCACCAAAAAAGGAAGAAGTTGCAACTTGTGCGATTGTAAGAATTCCAGTTTCAACATATTTTACAGTTGATGGTTGTTCATTTGTAATTGTAACAGATAAATCAACACTTTCATTTCGAGAAAATGCTCGTCGATTAATATTTACCTAAACAAAGAAACACATTAGCATTAATTATAAAAAACATACCATAGCTCTTAAGCTTTGCTTTGAAAACCAACCAATTTGTCGATCAATAATTGTATTTGGACGTGATAAAATTGGTGATAGTGAAAGATCAATCTTTGGTGCAACTTTAAACTTTAACATTTTTCTTGTATTAAACCACCAAGGTTGATGAAAAATCCAACACTTCCAAATCCTCCATCAAAAGATGGTGGACATGTTTGTGGTAAAATAAAAATGAATGGAAATTCATAATGTCCTGGAGGGAGTTCACGCTTAATTGAATGCCATAACATTGATTGATAATTAAAATATATTTCATCAGGAATTATTGAAAATATAATATGTGCTCGGCCAAGTGCAATAAGAGTAATTTTTGAACATTTTAACATTGTTGTTGTTGAAATTCGAACGATTCCTTTGACCGTTTCACCTGGAGTAAATGTATCAGTTTCAGAATTGAGTTCAATGTCAAAAAGATTTATATCAGAAAATACCATTCTTGAATGTTAATTTGGATTTTAATAAATTGATAAAATTAAAGTTGAATAGTTTTTTTCTTTTTTGAGTGACCAGCGTTTTTAATGCAAAATGAGTAACAGAGTCGCAGCTGTTTTGGATGAAAAAAACAACACCAAAAAAAAATAAAACAGTGTTTTTGTTGCGCTCTCTTTTTTTTAACACACCAAAAAAAAGGATGTCAGCTCTCTTCTTTTTTAGTACTCTTTTTTCCTTCTTTTTTTAAACAAAAATTGGTTTTTGCAAAAAAAAGAGAGAGGTTACGTTTTTTGATGCATTAGTTTTTTTATTGATTACTCAACTTTTCTTTTTTATGATTATCAAAGACTTCAAAAAATCTATAAAATAAGGATCTGATTATTTCTAAGATTTTTGTTTTTCAGTAAACAAGTTTTTCAATTGTTCTTTTTTCTGTGGAACAGGGCTGTCCGGAATTCCGGACCGTGTTCCGGAAATCCGTAATTCCGGACGTTTTTTGCGTTCCGGATTCCGTGTTCCGGATTCTGGATTTTTCGGTCCGGAATCCGGAACAAAAACGTGCAAAGGGGGGTGTACGTTAAAAATTCACAACTCTAGCACAACTTACTTTTTTAAATAGAAATATTTTGATTCTTAAAGGTTACAATCGTTCATAATCGTTTGTAATTTTTGGTTGTAATCTCTTTTGTTATTTTCTCATTGATTTTGTTAAATTTTAGTTTATGTTAAATAAAAATGTGTAATATAGGACACCCATGATTTGTGTTTGATTTTCTTAACAAGCGGGAAAATATATACAAAAACCAAAACTTCTTCTCTACTTCAAAGCTTTTCACTTTTCTTAAAATACAATCTGTTATGATCGATTTTTGATATTTAATAGACGTAAAAAATTTTTTTCGCCTTTTATATAGGGGTCTGAAAAAATTTGTTCCGGATTGTTCCGGATTCCGGACAAAAAAAATCCGGAATTCCGTGTTCCGTATTCCGGATGAAAATTTTTGTTCCGGACAGCCCTGCTGTGGAATGCTTACTTTTTCTTTGGGAATGATAAGAAGGAAAATAGAAAGAAAGAAGCTAATGTGAAAAATGTTGAAAAGTTTAGAGCTTAAAAAAGAAAGTAAAGAAAAAATTTAAAGACGAAAAAAAGCATTAAAGTAAATAAAGATTTTTGGGTCAATTACAAACACAAATACAAACAAGCTAGATATAAAAAAAGCAAGCTTTCAATCAATCAAAAAAATCAAACAGCTGCAAAATATTTTTAAAAAAATGTTTTAAAAATTTTGTAAGCTTTCGTTTGAACAAATGTTCTGACATTTATTCAACATGAACGTCTACTAAATGTGTCAATCCCCCTTATAAATTTTTCGATAATGATTTACAATATTTAAACACATGTTTTATCTGTTTAGCATCCACATTTGTTCCCTTTCCATTTATAAAAAAAATGAGTTCTATCCTTCTTTAATGTATTTTGTATGACACTTGTGGGCACCACATTTTTTACTTAAAAGGCACGTTCACGATTCTATTTCGAAAAATAAAGTAATTTTCTTAGAAAAAAAATGTATTTTCTAAAATTTTTTGTATTATTATGCGTTTTACGTCACATCCAAGTTTGCTTTGTCTTATTTTTTTATTACTGTAAACTCTAAGAAAGTTGTTTTTTTAACAATGGTAAAGTTTACGTATGCTCCTTTTTTTAGTTTTTTATGTGAAATATTTTTTTTGTCGTTTGAAAAAAAAAGATTACGGTAATGAGAAAAATGTAACGTGCCGTCAATCATATGTCTCAACAAAAAGCAAAAATAACGAAGATATTTTTACATTTTTCAACAAAAAAACGTGAAAACCGAATTTTGAAAAAAATGTTAAAAAAATCAAGAAATTATTATTTTTAAGAAAATTTTGAGAGAAATATGAAAAAAGAAAATTTTTGTATAAATGCATAACAAAATTTTTTGAAAGCGGCTTTTTTAAAATTACTTGCTAAATTCTTAACAAAAATTCAAAAAATGAGGAATTTTTGTTTTCTGTTAAGGGCATCTTTTGCTTGCCCTTAACAGAAAACATTTTTGTTTTTTGTTAAGCTCTCCTTCCCTTAACAGAAAACATTTTTGTTTTTTGTTAACGAATATTTTTTTTTCGAAGTGAACTCGAACTTGGGTATATTTGACTCAAGCGCAAGCGCACTGCCGATACGCCACACAAACAACTAGAAAAGGGTGATGAAAAAATTTTGTTATTAAAAAAGGGAATATCAAACAATTTTCAACTTTTCAGCTTTTTCTTTTGATTTCCTTTTTTTTAGAATATTTTGGCACAAATATTTTAAATATTGCCATTTACATTTTTCTGTTTTAGACCATAAAAGGTATAAAAAACAACGATTATTTTTGCTTTTTGTTGGGACATATGATTGGCGGCACGTTATGTTATAAAAGGGAATATTGCTCAAAGAAAAGTAATCACTTGAACTCAAAAGCGGATTTAGATTTTCTGCTATTGCCAAAAAATATATTTCAGAATTGCCTGACTTCATTTTTTAAAATTAATTTTTTCATCTTAAATTTTTTGTGAATTTTGAAATTATTGTGTTTTTTTAAATATCAAAATTTCGAGAAAACGACCCATACACTAAAGTAAGCTTATTGATGCCGTTAATGATCGTTGATAAAATAATAAAATTTGTACTTTTAGAACAAAAAAAACATTTTTGTGCCTTTTCATTTTTTTGTTCAAATTTTTATGTCCATGTTATGTTATTTTCCCCCATAAAATGTTTATCATTTTTAGAACACACAAAACTTCCCTGTTAACTTTCAACCGTTAAAAATTCTTATCACATTTATCATATTTTTTTGACTTAACTCAATTCTATGCCACCCCATTCTTTTTTTTATAGTTTCAGAAAAATATTTATGTCTGTTTTTTATGTTCCCTTCTCTATTTTTTTTTGCTTAAAGTTTATTATCGTCGAAAACTTTTCGTCTCTGTTTGCTGATTGTTGAAAGAAATATATGTGCACAAAGATTAAAGTGATTCACACAGACAAAATTGATAGGGAAGAAGAAAAAAAGGGGGTTGAAAAAAATAAGCCTTAAAAAAATAATGCAATGCAAAATATATTTCATCCATTTTGTTCTGTTGGGTTTTTGTACAACAGCAGCAGCAACTGTGAAAGTAAAAGAAAAAATGGCTGATGGAAGTTCAGATGTAACAATTGGAAAAGCAACAACTGCTTCGAAAAGCTTTGATAAAAGTCATCCGGTATCTGCGAAGACCCAATATGGAAGCATTGAAGGATTTGTTCATACTGCCGATGATGGCACAAAATCTAACGTTTTCCTTGGCATTCCATTTGCAACTCCACCTGTTGGAGAGCTAAGATTTGAAGTAAGTGTCAAAAAAGGATATGAGCAAATTTGCATAATGCATCCATGTTATAGCGCCCTGTTCCTCCACAAAATTGGAATGAAACTTTACAATGCAAAGAATTTCGAAATTCTTGTATTCCATATGTAAAACATTGGATTCAGAATCCAACATTCTCTGAAGATTGCCTCTATGTTAATATAATTGCACCAGCAAAGCCATCCTCCGATCCAAAAGGTTATCCTGTGCTCGTTTATATTCATGGAGGTGGATTTGGTTTTGGTGATGTAATTAAATGTGGATTTGATAAAATTACTAAAAATTATGCAAGCCGCGAATTAATTACTGTAACTGTTCCATATCGAGTTGGATTATATGGTTGGCTTTTAAATAACTAAAAATGTCTTAAAAAGAAATTAAAATTCAATTTAGGATTTATGTCCCTTGGAACAGCAGAAGATCCAGGAAATCTTGGACTTTGGGATCAAACAGCTGCACTAAAATTCGTTAAAAATAATATCAAAAATTTTGGTGGAAATGATGAAAATATTACAATTTGGGGACAATCGGCTGGATCCGCTTCAGTGGATTTAATGGCAATGTCTCCACATTCAAGAGGTAACAAACAACTTTCAACATCGTGATAAATGTTAATTGTAAAAACAATTTGTAGATTATTTCCATAAAGTTATTCAAGCAAGTGGTTCTGCATTGGATGAATGGGCTTCAACGGCGCCAGTTGTAAAAATTACTAAACAAATTGCAAAGTTTATGGGGTGTGAATCTGAAGAGCCAAAAGAAATTAAAGCATTTTTGAAAAAACAAAAATGGGAAGATATTTTAGAAATTTCTTCAACTAAAGTAAGCTTGTTGGGAGCATATTAGAGATGGGGATAAAAAAAAATTTTTAAAGTATATTAAAATTTTGAAATAAATAAAAATGCGCTCAAATTATGCAAGGGGAGATTTTGTTGTTGCTATCTGCCAGTAATCTTAATTCATAATAAATTTAGTTTGATCCAAATGACAAAACTAAAGACAATTACATTGGATTCGGACCTCGACTTGATGATGAATTTTTTAATGGAAAAACTGTTGAACAATTAATTGAAGAATCACCAAAAAAGCCAACAATTATGGGTTTAATGACCCTTGAAGGTGGAATATTTTTAGGTAAATGTTTTTCTTTTTTTAGCTTTCAATAACTATAACACTCATTCACAGCAATCGGATTAACCCCCGATGACCTTAAAACATATTCCGGGAAAAACATTTCAAATGCAATTAAATATCGATATGCAGCAGAATCTCGGGCAGGAAAAGATGCCCCTGCCCTTCAAAAAGATTTAATTGAATATTTTGTAAATCGTGATGCTCCAACTTCTCAAAATCCACAGTTTTATCTTCAAAGACATGGCGAACTTGCTTCAGATTTAATGTTCAATCAAGAAGTTTTTAAAGAAGCTGATTTAAAAACAAAACTCGGATGGCCCGTTTATTTCTATTTTTGGAATCATATGAGTAAAGCAATGTATACAGCAACTGGAAACATTACAAAAGGTTTTTTTTATTTAATTATACAAATGCAATTTTAAAACATGTTTTTTAAGGTGCTTGGCATTCATATGAACTTTCATATTCTTTTGATCAACAAACTTATCCACAAGATGTTAAAGGACCCGATGAAATGAAAGTACAAAATTATTTTGCTGATATTTTTGCACAATTTGCTAAAACTGGGTAAACTTTTATCACTATCATTGTCAATGCAAAATAAATTAACATAATTTTTTAGAAATCCAAAATCTGATACAATTCCATTCCCGCTTTATACAGTTGAAAAACAAGAAGCTCTTTGGATTGATCCTGAATTATCTGTAAGATCTAAAGTTTGGGAAGATCGCAGAAGATTTTGGGATAATGTCACAGAAAAATATGATTACAATGTTTTACGAGGACGAACTCGTGAACAAATGAAAAATCGATACACTGATTTTTAACTTTTTGACATTTGTAAAATTCAATTAATTTTTAATAGCAATTATTTATTTTCCAATTTGAGCTTATCATTTTTTAAAATGTTAGGGATTTCTTATTTTTAAATAACACGTTTGAAAATAAATTTATTAGTTCTTCGAAATTACTGTTAAATTTTTTTCAAGGTTTCGAAATTTAACAGGTACCAATTTTAGATGACATTGTTACTAAACAAAAACTACTGAAAAAAACTCGCAATATCTAGTAATTTATTTTTATGTTTATGAGATGTTGAATATTTTTAAAGGGATCAAAAAGCAGGTCTTTTACACATTGAATATGTAATATAACCACAAGT
The DNA here is from genome assembly GCA_963922195.1 of Panagrolaimus sp. PS1159. Classification (NCBI taxonomy): domain Eukaryota; kingdom Metazoa; phylum Nematoda; class Chromadorea; order Rhabditida; family Panagrolaimidae; genus Panagrolaimus; species Panagrolaimus sp. PS1159. The sequence goes on from CAWUHW010000008.1 coordinate 2,375,817, forward strand.
AAAAGTGTAAAGTTGTTTTTCACCAATATATGCACAATTTTCGCCTTTGACTGGATGATTGTATGCCCATGGAAGATAATCCGCTGGGCTACCATCTGACCAAATTCATGTAATGCCATTGTTGATTGTGTAAAGACCAACCCATATTCCCGATAGAAAAACCTGAATCAGCAACTATCATAAAATGAAAAAAAAAAGTTTTGCATCTTAAATGAATACAGTAATCTTACAAGATAAGAAATTGGCTTCTTCATAAGTACGAAATGATGCAAAATGTCCTGATTGATTTACACATTTTATTTCTACGGCACTCCAATTACTTGCAAGATTATGATTAATACCATAACAAGAATGTGTTAGGGCAAAATAAAAATAATTCCCAGAGCAATTAAATTGTGATGGAAAAAATGTAGGTGGCACTGTTATAGGATACATATGTGGGGCGAATTGTTGTATCATAAATACTTTTTTCAACTTCACAAATATAAGGTTTTTGTAAATTACAGTCAACAGCGTACCAGTTTCCTTTATCCAAATTCATCGAAGCACATGATAAATTTGAAGGTTCAGAAGGAGCCCAATCTTTGAAATCAAATGGCGAAGAACCAGTCCAACTCCAATTTCCAAGAATTTCCAATTTATTCAAACCAATCCAAAAATCGCTCATTGTACTTTCATGAAAGTTCTCTTTAGCTTTACCTAAAATTTCATTTTTATTTATTTTTCGCATTACATTTAAGGGAGCGGAAGATACTGCGAAAAATTTACATTTTTCATGTTTAACATTTTTTGGAGTGACATGAACCTGATAATCAGGGTCTTTTTCTATTGTTCTTTTGCCTGATTCTCAGGTTTATGCCATTTAAAAAAACGTTAAAATAAAAAGTATATCAAACTTTTCGTTCCCTTTAAAGGCGGCAGATGGTTTGATATATTTTTCATTTTTTTCAAAAAAGCATAAACCTGTCAATCAGACAAAAGAACAATAAAAAATTACGTGATTGCCAAGGCCATGACTTTCGAAAAAAACGTGAAATGCATCAGCTCCCTTTTTGTACACAATAATTACTATCAACAAGTCCATTTATCATTGCATCATGAATTGAAACTAAATGCCCTGATATTCCAATACAATTAAATTCTGCTTCATAAAATATTGTTGAAGCATTCGAAGCAGAAAAGAAATAACAAAAGTTATTCCATGTCAGACTTTTTTTCGGGCACTCAAAAACAGCAAATTGAAAAGTCGAAAGGAACAAAGTTAATTGAAGAAAAGAAAGCATAATTGTAAAAAACAAATAAGGCTAAAAACAATGTTTTCTTCAAAAATAAAAGAAAAGAAAAATTGGTTTTAAAATAGTGTCTTAAAGTTGTTATCAGTAATATTGTTAGAAGGGGTGATTGTAATCAATAAATTAATTGTTAACAAACAGTTTAAAGCTGGAAAAAAAGAGGGAATGTAAAAGATGGATCAATTTTTATAAAATATTAATTAATAAATAAAATTTTTTAAATAATAACTATTTCAATGTTAGGAAAAAGCTACCGTAACCCTAATGCTAAAGTTTAAGCATTCAATCAATTTTAGTCGAAATAAAAAAACACCAAAACATACAAAAAAGAGATCCAACATAAAAAAAAAATAAGAAATTTAACGCCTTCGATTTTCAAATCGTTCTGCAACACGTTGACGACGATGTTCTCTTCTTGGTGGGGTTTCAGGATCAGCTAAAACAAACAAATTTTATACAAATTCATTCTTAATAAGACTTACAACTCAAATCATCATCATCAAAATGATCAGGCATATTTGTAGCTTCAACTGAAGATTGTCGATGATCTGAATTATTTTTTCTTCCATTTCGATGTTTATCTGGTGATCGCTGTTGCCTTGGTTCTTCAACATATTCTTCACTTTCAAATGATGAAGAGGAAGATGCTGCAGATGATGAAACTTCACGGATTGTTGGAGTTGTAGGTGAGCGACGACGATTTTGTTGATGATGACGATGATGGTGATTGTTATGTCTATTATCGTGAACTACAGGAATACCTAAAACTTATAAAATTAAAAAAGTTTATAAAGTATAAAAAAAGTTTACCCAATTTGTCTAATTTATGTAATGAATCATCAATAGTTGATGAAAAAATATTATTTCGTTGATATATCTTTCTTTTCACTGTAATCTGTTCAATAATACCATTATCATTATTATTATTGCGATGATGTCCATGATAATGATCTCTTTTTTCCATTTTCTTTCTAACATTTTCTTCTTCACTTTCTTCATTTTCAGATTCAGATTTTTGTTGCTTTTCTTGTAAAGTTTTTGCAAACTTTTCAATATCTTTTGCATAATTTAGATTCGCTTTTAAAAATCCTTGAACTTTAGAAACGGCATCAATTTCTGATGGAAGTTTTATAGTTTGTGCAGGAACAAGTTGTCGTTCGTCATTGGTTTGTTTTGGTTTTTGAGTTTCTCCAGAACCTTTTTTAATTGCAATACTATCTTTTGGAACATTTTTTCTAATACAACTAACACTTTTTTCTTCTGCCTTTTCTTTTGCCATAACATGATTTACTTTGATATTATTAGGAGCTGATGATAAAATTTGCTTTTCAAGATTCTTGAAAAGCAAATAGCCCTCTCAAGCGCTGTCAGATTTTGAACAACGCGCTGACAATGGTGACAGCGCGTTGTCTGTGAAAATTTTTATCAGATTGTGTTTAGGGATGCCTTAACATTATAAAAATGTATTTTTCTTATCAGAAAACAAATTTTAAAACAATACAACGGATTGCCTGTATTGGCAGCGTGCTGCCATTGATTGGCAACGCGCTGTCACCCCCTGACAGCGCACTGCCAGGCCCAGACAACGCGCTGTCAGAATATAAAATTCATTGGAAAAGCTTTATTTTTGATGTTTAACAATTTTTTTGCAATAAATAATCATTTTAATAGACATTTAAAGCAAAATTTGTAAAAAAAATACATTTTTTGATATTTTTACCATTTTACCCTATATTGTTGCATATTCAGGCCCTGACAACGCGTTGTCAGTATATAAAATTCATTGGAAAAGCTTTTTTTTGATGTTTAACAATTTTTTTGCAATAAATAATCATTTTAATAGACATTTAAAGCAAAATTTGTAAAAAAAAAATACATTTTTTTGGTATTTTTACCATTTTACTTTTATATTGTTGCATATTTGTACCATAAAAATCTGTTTTTTAACTCTTTTACATTTTTTTACATTCAATTTATTTTTTTTTATGAAAAAATATTTTTTTACCGATAAAAACAAACAATAAAGTTTAAAAAATCAAGATATTTAAAATCAAATATATCAACCTTCACGTGCTTTCTTTGCTTCTTGTTCTTCTTTGAACCGTTTTAAATTTTTAGCATTAATCAAATTTGATACTGTTTGAGGAGACATTGAAGAGCGAGTTGGTGTCAATGTTCTTCCAAGTAAACTAAATTGTCGTTCAGATGATGCACTACTAACGATAGGTAAAATTCGTCTTGCAAGTTTAGCAACACGTGGATATTTTTCTTCTTGAGCCCGCCAAAAATCGAGCACATCATGATATTGCGCTTCAACAGATTGAGATTTAAGCTTTAAATATGATTCAGCTTCAACATTCAAAGGATCAATATTTAATGTTGTAAATTGAGCAAAAGGTGAAGCAGCCATTGCATCATCAATTTGATCATCAGCAGGATTATCTTCATACTTTCTGAGATATCTTTTAAACAAAGCAATTGACTATAAAACAAATAGCTTTTATTTCGTTTTGAAGCACTTTTTACTTACTTCAACTAAATTCTCTGGACCAACAATATCAGCAATTTTGTCTTTTTTTAATGGATCAAGTAATAGTGCTAATGTATGGTAATCCGAAAATGATGAAGTAATTGTTTTATGATATGATAATGCCACTATTCCCGATGCTGCCATTTGTTGCATTATCAATGATTCATGTGTTAAACATTCTTTAAAATGTTCTTCAATTTCATGATATTGTAAAAGAATTTGATTAATTGTTGGTACTGTTTCAGACTAAAAATCCAAAATTTTAACAACCTTTTGTAACATAAAACAAACTTCGAGAATTATTACTGCATTTTTGATCGGCCGAATAAGATCAATATAATATGTTAAAGTATCAAGGTTGTCATTTACATTGTTAATAGCATCTCGATAAATGTATTGGGTTCCAATTTTGTGTTCATATAAAGTATCCAAAACAAATTCTCTAACATCCGTTTTATCATCCGCAAACAATTTTAAAAATGATTTAATTGATCTGAATCGGCTCAACCATCGAATTTCATTATGTTTTGCTAAATAAATATCTGATTCAGCAAGCTTCTTTTTAAGTTTCAAACGAGAACTGAAAATTGATCAAAAATTATTTTTAGTTTTATACTCATTCAATATTACTTAATCCCTTTAATAATCTTTGTTACATCTTTTAATAACTTTGAAACTCCTTGAAGAGCAATAACAACTTCACGAGTTAACCGAAAATCTTGTGGCAACCAATTATTCTTATATGGGTCAGGAATTCTTTTTGATAAAATAGACAATTGATGACAAACATCGTCAATCCTTTCGAAATCAACAAAAGCAGCTAACATATTAGATCCACGATCTGTGCAAATTACAATTTGTCGTTTTACCATTTCAGGTGTGATTCCATGATGACCCATCACTTCCAAGAATTGTTCAAGCACCATATCACTATTACTATTTGGACCACCATATTCCCCAAATTCAAGTGACCAATGTTCGAGATTCCTAACAAATTATTATTTTTTTAAAAACATTTTACCGTTGCTTTTACTTACCAATCTTTTGTCAAAAAATGAATTGTTACAACATAATATGGAGAATTTTTTTCTGTAAAATCAAAGGAGACAGCGGCTCCATAAGTTTCAACATGATGTTTTACATAATTACTAAATTCAGGAGTTAAAGTTGTTACAATACTATCAACATGATTTCGAAGAGTATTAGGACATGGAAGAAAATCATGAATACTTGGTGTAACAGATGGAATATTTCCATTCATGCCATTTTCCAACCCATATTCGAATCTGAAAAAAAGATTTAAATGCGCAGTAATTTAATATTCTTACGCTCTTTGGAAAACGGTGTTTAAAACATTAACAAATCCAGGTTTTTCAATTACTGTAAAAGGAAAAACATCTTTGGAAATCATATCTGCTAAGCAGTCAATAAGTAAAGTTTTAAGAGTAACTGGAATAATAACATCTCCTTCTGGATTATTGGCATGCCACTTTATATGTTCACTACAATATGTTCAAATTATTTTTAATAAATGTTTTTATTTACCGATGAGAGGTTCTGGCGCTTTTAGAATTTGCAAATAACTTCCGGCATTTTACGCACATTGTAGCAGCTTCAATATCAGTATCTTTATAGCATAACTTTGTAAAGATTTGAGAAAAAATAGCACTTTGAACAAGAAGGCCTTTCCGGAATAAATCCAATATTTCAAGGATTTCCATTCTTGATAATCTGCCTTTATAAACTTTTAATCTTTGATAAATAACTTCATTATTTTCTGCACTATTTTCAGCATTATTATCAGAATTATTTCCATTTGTATTTACTTGGACAGCATTAAAATAAACATTATAACCTGGATGTCGATATTGTTTAATATAACTAGCAAAATAGCGGGTAAATAAATCTCCAAGTATATCATATTCATTGAAAAATAATTTATCAAATTTTTGATTTAATTCATTTTCAACAGATCTAACAAAAGATCCATTATTAACTTTCTAAAACATAATAATTGCCATAGATTATTTGCTGAAGATACAATGCTTATACCTTTATAGCTTCAGATAAAGCAGCAGCAGAAATATATGAACGTCTATCATTTCCAGCAATTGCACGACCTCAAAAAAGTGGTTTAAATTTAGCACAATTCTCATAAAACGATCAATGCAAAAATTTGGCAACTTTCCAAACAGCTGCATAAATGTGTAAAAAGCAAGTGATGGTCCTCACCTTTTTTTGCCAGGGATCGATTTGAACCAAGTAATTGCTGAGATGCTTTAAACTGAATTATATATGGTTTCTTCTGTTGATTTTCTTCTTCCTGTCTTGGAAACTCAAATGGATTCTGCAAACAAAATATATAAAAAGTAAACGTTTATTATTTTTTGCATTTTACTTGAATGACAGGCTTACAACCACTAAATATTTGTTTTGCTTTCTCCCATTTTATTGCAAAAAAAGAATTTTTATGTTTTATTTTCAAACTATCAAATGGGACAGGTACAGTAGCAGCTTTTTCATGAGCACGAATATGAAGAGAGAGGGTGCTATTATTTTTGTTGTTTGAATCATTTTTACTAAATCCATTTTCTTTTTTTGAAACATTATTTAAATCAATTGATCGAAAATCTTTTTTAGAATAATTTGATGATGATGAACCCTTTGTTGTATATGAATCATTACTATTTGTAACATTTGTTTCACCGTAATTTCCAACATTTTTGTTTCCGTTTAAAACAATTTTTTGATGCTTAAATAATGGAATGGATGGTTGTTGTTGTTGAGATGAATTTAAATTAAGATTATTGTATTGCCCATTATCAGCATCAACAGAAGTAATATGTTTATTATCTTTAAACGGCAAATTATAATCTTTCGTTGGCATCTGAAACTAAAATAAATTTGCTTATGTTCAAAACTCCTTAAAATGCAGCGTGTAAGAAAGCAAATTAAAAAAAAAACGTCTTGGTTTATATAAAGAATGAAACGTTGGTCATCAAAATACCAATTATTAAAAATTTATTGTATTACAAATATTAAACACACAAAAAATGCAGTCAACAAAACAAGCAGTTTAACACATGCTTTTTACAAATTTCCTGCTTCAGATTTATTCTATTATGCGGAAATAAGCACAATTGTTGCATCATTCTAGTGTAACAAAAAAAATATTTTTTCATAAAAAAAATAAATTGAATGTAAAAAAATGTAAAAGAGTTAAAAAACAGATTTTTATGGTACAAATATGCAACAATATAAAAGTAAAATGGTAAAAATACCAAAAAAATGTATTTTTTTTTACAAATTTTGCTTTAAATGTCTATTAAAATGATTATTTATTGCAAAAAAATTGTTAAACATCAAAAAAAAGCTTTTCCAATGAATTTTATATACTGACAACGCGTTGTCAGGGCCTGAATATGCAACAATATAGGGTAAAATGGTAAAAATATCAAAAAATGTATTTTTTTTACAAATTTTGCTTTAAATGTCTATTAAAATGATTATTTATTGCAAAAAAATTGTTAAACATCAAAAATAAAGCTTTTCCAATGAATTTTATATTCTGACAGCGCGTTGTCTGGGCCTGGCAGTGCGCTGTCAGGGGGTGACAGCGCGTTGCCAATCAATGGCAGCACGCTGCCAATACAGGCAATCCGTTGTATTGTTTTAAAATTTGTTTTCTGATAAGAAAAATACATTTTTATAATGTTAAGGCATCCCTAAACACAATCTGATAAAAATTTTCACAGACAACGCGCTGTCACCATTGTCAGCGCGTTGTTCAAAATCTGACAGCGCTTGAGAGGGCTATTTAAGATTTCCCAAACGTTCATATAATTTTGTATTTGAATCCAAAACATAAAGATAATTTTCTTTTTGAACTTCAATTGTAGCTTTTAGCTGTTGAATTTCTTCATGTTGTGATTGAAGTATTGTAGATTGATGCTCAACAGTCTTTCGTAAATCCATAATATCTTTTGTTGATCCAATTGGATGTTTATATGGTACTGGTGTTGAACGAATACCCTATAAATAAACGATTTAAAGGTGCAAAGGATTATCAAAAAGATTACTTTAATAGTTTCATCAACTTTTGTAGTTAGACCAAATGCAACAATTGTTTTTCTTGGAGGTTCTCGAAGCGTTGGATTATTATACCTTTTTTCATCATTATTTGCAGCAGCATCACCAGTAGATTTTTGTGATTGAACTGAATTACTTCGTGCACGAGGTTGTGATGGTTTTGGTGGAACATACTTTGGTGGTTGATATTGATTTATAGCTGCTTGAGGTTGTTGTTGTGCAGGTGCTGAAGTTTGTGGTGTTGGAAAATTTAGCTGTGGTTGATATTGATTTGCAGCAGCAATTGTATTAGTTTTGTTAGTTAAAATTCCTCGTCTATCAGGCGGAGGTTGATATGGTGAAAATGAATTTAAGTCAGCCATGTTCTTCATGTCCTGAAAAACATAATGTAATTAAAATATAGCAAAATCGACGAGAGAAAAAGTAAACGAATAATGAAAAGATTGCGATTAATGAATAAAACAAATTGATAAAAAAAATTAATAAAATTGTTAAAATTTTATGGTGAATAATAAAAAAATGCTTTCTAATAAAAACTATTGCAAAAACAGAGATGCAATTTTTAGAAAATAAAGAAATTTTCAAAAAACAAAGAAAGAAAAGAATGTTGGCATTATGCAACTCAAAAGCATCCAATAAATTGTTGAAAGTTCAAAAAAATTTTAAAACAAAAGTTGTAACAAAATTTACTACAAAAATTTAACATTTATTGTTTCATTGTTTTATCCATTTTTATTTTATCTTCATCTGTTTTGTAGTTAAAATTGTGTTTTCTAATTATGTTTTTGACGCAGTTTTCAAAATAAGGTTGTCATACTTAACTGGATTGTGACGCTTTTAAATACTACTGTAAAAAATTACCCAAGATGCTGAACTTTATGCTTATAAAAACGCAATTATTGCATGTTAGAAATGTTAAATATTTGCTTTAAAATAAGAACATTACACATTTCAGCTGCTTGTTTAAAATGAACAACTGCACTTCTAACATTTATATTTAAGTGTGGCAAATTATTATTTATGCATCATTTCTGTAAAAAAAAAGAACTACAAATTTAATGGGTTCTATGAAAAAATTGGTGTTAAATGTTATTTTAAATGCCATTTTTTTAGTGTATTTTAACAAAATTATGAAGATTTCAAATTTTAAAACATTTAATTAACCTAAAACTTTTTATCAGTTAAGTTTGATTTCCTTTTTTTTTTGAATATATTTCTTGAGGTTTTTAAATTGGAAATTAAATTTTTCTATAAATTTTTATTACTATTTTTTAAAGAATGAATTACTATCCTTTCCTTGTTCTGTTTCATCATGTTTTCTGTTTACTTTTATTACTTTTATCATTAAATTATTCAGTTACAGTAATTTTTTATCGGCAAATTTTTAAAAATACTGGAAAACAACTTTCAATTGTTTTAACATTCTTTTTTATATTTGTTATAATTTGGAGTATTGCATCGATTTCAAATCGAATATATTTAATGCTTTATTGGCGTCCTGAAGGGAATGAATACAATGCGAAAATATTATTTTGGATTGGAATTTTTCCACAAATTTTAGGATATACTGGTACAGTACTTGAAATATTTTTATCTGCAGATCGTTGCATTTCAATGATTTTTCATGCAAAATATACATCAAATCTTCGAAAATATTACAGTATTTTTACAGTAATTTGTTTAGTAATTTTTGTTGTGATATTTTTATGGATAAATCCATTTTTAATTGATGCTCCAAGCTCAACTGCAACAAATTGCACAATTTTTGGTTGTTTTATTCGAAATTCACGATTTTTAGTTCATTCAAGGATTTTTGTTGTTGCGTGCAATGTGCTGGGTGGAATTATTTTGTTTTTGTTAATTAAATTTAAATTAGATTTAAATCAAAAAGCCAGTAGAAGAATTAGCAAAACAATTTTAATTATAATTGCATCATCAACATTTTTTGAAGTTTTTCCTGTTCTTGTTACAACATATTTTCTTGTTGTTAGTTTTTATACTACAACAACCGAAATATAATATTGAAATTCCGATATCAAAAAGTTCGAAATGGCGAAATCGAAATTTTGATTTTTAAAATTCTAGAATACCAAACTTATTTTTAATTTCGATTTTGGGCTAAAATTTCCTGATTTCCGATAACAAATGAAACATCTCAAAAAAAACCAAAACTAAATTTCGATTTTTTTTCAGTTATAATTGCAAATTTTAGGTTCATTGGATTTTATTAAACAATATTATTGGCCCATTTGATCCAACTTGTACATCAATAAATTTTGCAATTTCTGTTTATCTTTATTCAAAAGCTTTTACAGAAGCTTTAAAATTGAGCGATAATAGAATCAGAGTTATTTCAATTCCAACATCTTAAAATTTGCTGAATGAAAAAACTCCCATCTTTTATTTATTATCCATAAAAAAATTGTTTTTTGTTTGAATTACAATAAAAAAGTTTTCCATTTTAATAAAGTTTTGTAATAAATAAAATTTAATGCACTTCATTTTTTTAATTCAACACAAAATTTGAATTCGCTTTTCCCAAAATTTTTGATATTGACATTAAAAAGAAAAAAATATGTGATTTTCTTGAAAAATATGTTTTAATATTGTAATCTTTCCTTTATTTAATTTTTTTTTTAATATTTTAGCATTAAAAATGTCAGTTAAAGAAAAGGTAGACACATAAAAATTTTATATTCCAAAAAAAGGTACAATTTTTTAGAAACGATTAAATTTTAAATTTTAATTGATTCTTTTAAAACTAAAATTAAGAAAGAACCCGGTGCATTAAATAAAAAACACATAACGGATGCATCCAAAAAATTGAAAGAGAAAAACCACGTCAGCAAAAGAAATATCGGGAGTTTTTTTGGGTGAACTTTTTTTGAGAGCAAAAAAAAAGAATGTCTGCCCGAAATCGCCAAAGGGGATATATTTAAAAAAAAGAATAGATTCTTGACAAACTAATTTTTTGATTCTTTCGAGAAAAAAATTGAATTAAAGCTATGATAGATGTTTGTTACACTTCTTTCTCTTTTTTTATCTTTTTTTAATGGATGACCTTATTTTCATTTAATTGGGAGGGGATTTGATTGCTCTCATTTTTTTGGGTAAAAAATGTTGATATAAAAGTGCTAGAATAAAATCCAGAAAAGATACAGAGTCGCGGTCTTCTTCCAATAGATTGCTTGCTCTAGGTAAGTATTTAAAATCTTTCTCTATTATTTTAGTTATTTATATAATTATCCATTTTTTTAGTGAGCTTTCCAAGATGCAAGTGCATACGGCCACATTTATGGCCTCGTCCATTTCGGGCGTAACCCTTATTGCATGCTTATTTGTCATTGGAAATATATATTCTGATGTTCAATCAATTTGGAATGAATTGGATAATGAAATTGGACAATTCCGTTCAACAACCGATGAACTTTGGGGTGATATGATGAAAGTTGCAGCAACAAAAAAACGGTTCCGTCGTCAAGATTATGAAAATGCTGGTGGTTCTTCATCTCATCCATCTGGGCCATCTGGTTCAACAGGACCATCTGGTGGTGGCTCATCTGGTGGTTCATCAGGTGCTGCTCCTGGTACCCCTTCAGGAGCTGCCCCACCATCTGTTCCTCCAGCTCTTTCATCCGGTGGAAATTCTGGTGGCGGTGGATGCCAATGCCAAGCAGAAAATAATAAATGTCCTGCAGGTCCCCCAGGTCCTAAGGGAACACCTGGAAGACCTGGACCTGATGGACATCCAGGTCTTGACGGTGTTGCTGGTGTTGATGCTGAAGATGTTACCCCCGCTGATAGCTCTGCCTCCGGATGCTTCAACTGCCCTGCTGGCCCACAAGGTCCTCCTGGACCTCTTGGTAAACCTGGACCTCGTGGTTTACCTGGTGCTCGTGGAATGAACGGACATGAAGGTCGCCCTGGACATCCTGGAACCCCTGGTGAACAAGGCCCCCCTGGACCTCCCGGACCTATCGGTCTTCCAGGACCTGCTGGTGAAAAAGGAAGAGGTAATAGATTTTAAAATAATGAACAAAATCTAAACATATCTTATTTTCAGATGCTCAAAAACTTATTGGTCGTCCAGGACCTAAAGGTCCCCGTGGTGGTCCAGGTCCAGTTGGACCTGCCGGTGCTCCCGGAGCTGATGCATCTGCTGGTGAACCTGGTCCACAAGGACCTCAAGGTGGTCCAGGTGCTCCAGGCCCACAAGGTGATCAAGGACCTGAAGGTGAAGCTGGTGGTGAAGGCCGACCAGGTCGTGATGCCAATTATTGTCCATGCCCAACCCGAAATGCTGATGCCCGTGGTGGCAATGCTGGTGGCAGCAATGGTGGCCCATACAAGCGTGTCTAAATCCTTCTCCCCACTTATTTATGAAATGATTGCACTTTTATTTTCTTTCAAATTTTTAAAGACTACAATTAAAATGCTAAAGTGAATTTTAAAAAAAATGGACGCGGTGGATTATTATGCTTGATGATGATGATGATGACAAAATTTTCCAAGCAACAATGACGATGACAACGCATATGTATTTTTATATGAGATCTTTTTTGGGCTTCCAGTGAAAGGGCGGTGTGGCTTGCGACATGTTTTTTTTTGAGAGGAGTTACCGTAATACTTTTGTAATTTGTAATTTAGAAAAAAAAGCTTCCGAAAAAAATAAAGTGCAATCCAAGATATCTCTCTAAAAAATACATTCTCCACAATTAAACTCTGTCAGGAATTCAACGTTTTATAAATTGCTAAAATACAAAAATCACAAAATCAAACTGTTTTTAATTTAATTATTTTGTTGTCATTAAATGATAGGCATACATTGCAGCTCCAACTGCCACAACTTCTTCAGGTTGTTCCTCGCAACATTGCTTTGCGTCAGGAAATTTATTTTTTAATAATTCTTTAATCATTGGCATTCGACATCCACCACCAACGAGAAGAATTTTAGAAATTTGTGAACTTTGATATCCACTTTCTTTTAAAATTGTTGTAACAAATGTTCGAATTTTAAAGAGTAATGGTTTTGCTTTTTCTTCAAACATTTTACGAGTAATTAAAATTGTATTTCCATTATCCGGAGCAAATTCATCAACATCTAATCTAAAAAGATTTTTAAATATATATTTGAACACCCCGGATGCCTGATTTACAGCTTTAGCAAAAAAAATTTATGTGCTTAAAATTGTTTTTCAAAACTTGCCTCTCTTCATTTCTTACAGATAAATAATGCTTAATTTTTTGGCATTCTGCTAATAATTTATACTTTTTCTTTTCATCATTTCTAACAATAATTCCAAATTCATGCTCCAATCGATCATAAAAATAATTAAATAATAAATTATCAAAATCTCTTCCACCCAAAAAGCTATCACCAGATTGATTGATAATTGAAATTGAATTATTTATTACTTTAAACAAACAAATATCTAATGTTCCGCCACCAAGATCAAATAATAAAAGTGTCGAATTTTCTTCATATTCATGATTATTAAAATATGCAAATGCAGCAGCAATTGGCTCTGGTAAAAGCCTCGGAGACCATTCTGCCATTTTTGCAGCTTTTATTGTTATTTGTTTTTGAGATTCCGTAAATGCCGCGGGAATTGTTATAATTGCTTTCGACAAAATTTGTCCTTGAAATTTTTCAACTTCTTTTTTTATATGTTTTAACAAAACTGCTGAAACTTCTTCTGGAGTTAAAAGCATTGGACCATTTTTACTTTGAATTTGAAATCCTGCCATTCCATCAATATTTGCCAATTCAAACGGCCACGCTGGATCTGGATCAATATATTCAAATTCTTTTCCAATTAAACGTTTTGAATCAAAAATTGTTGATTTTGCAGCATATTTTAATTGATCAACAACAATTTGTCCACATTGTGGTACATCATTTTTATCAATGAAAGAAATATATGATGGCATTAATCGATCACCATTATTTTCAATTCCAACTGTTTCAAATGAATGCGTTCGAGAAACTGCTACACAACATCTGGAAGTTCCTAAATCAATTCCAATTGCGTTAACATTCTTCTTGAATATTTCAACTTTTGGTGGAATATTATAGGTTGTTAAAGATAATGTTGGAGCTGATTGAGGATCAGATGGAATAAATGTTGATTCCGGATTTCGGAATGAACTCATCCAGTTTGACATTTTTGTTGTTTCTGGACTTTCAACTTCTTTCTTTAATCTTTCTAGTGGAATATTTAATTGACTTGAAAAAGAGGGAACCGTCTCTGCTTTCAAACTACAAAAACAAAAAATTTTTGGGACAATTTTTCATAAAAAACTGACCATAGATTTTTCGCTTGTCTTTCTTGATCCATTTCATCACTTTCATCATTCATGGAAACAAAAGAACAAATTCCATTTTCGTCAATATTAAAATTTATTGCATTGCACGATTTAAAAGTTTGTTTTTGTATAATTTTATCATATTCTATTAACTAAAAATAAACAATATATAATTAAATAATTGAACAATTACTAGGCTTCCTCAAAAAAGATATTTCATTTTGTGATTTTAGAGTATAAAAGCTGCTAATAAAAAAGCACTAATATAGAAAATTGTAAAAAAGTTGAAAAAAACTTCTTTTGAAATGAGCGATCTTATTTTTGTTTACCTCTACAACAAAAATATTTCTCATATCATTTTTCAAATTTAGTAATTGGTTAAATGGAAGATCTAAACATTTTCCAGAAATATAAATAGTTTGAGAATTGCACTTTATTATTATTTTTCGATGAATCAATAATTCCGGAATACAATAGTCACCAATTTTGCCATTAATATTAATTTTGATAAATGTTTTCACATCCATTTCAGGAATAAAATTAGAATCGGCAACTGGAAAAACGAATTTCATTCCGAAATCAAGGAATTCCCTGCCGTCAAACAATTTATTTATAATATTTTTGGCATAAGAATTGCAATAAACGGAAATTGTTGTATAATGAAAACGTTTCTTTAAATTTTTAAAAATTTCTTCATCAACTTCTTTATCAAATTTTGAAAGAAGGGTAAACGTTTTAGCTTTTTTAATCCAAACATAACTTTTAAAACCATCAAAAATCCAAATTACATTTTTATTTTTAAATGTTTCAAGAGAGCTATAAATTGTTTTAACAAAAAGTGCCGTTGCTTTATCAATAATTTTAGAAAATACAAATCCACAATTTTTAGCGCATTCTAAAAAATGTTTTCTTATTCCACTGTCAATGCAATCATCCAAACAAATAAAGGCACATCCAAAAGTTTCATTCTGAAATCCAATATCCAAAGATAATTTAATCTTTTTAAATATACCATCAATTGAATTCAATGGAAAACATTTAATTCCTGCAGAATTTACTATTTTCTCTTTTTTATTTGCATAAAATATAATACAATTTTTACCAGGATCAATTATAACATGAAGAACCATTTTTTTATTTGAAAAAAAGGTAGTGAAATGTAAAACAATGAAAAGAGAAAAACCATTTTAATGAAGAAGAATTTGTGCACATTGAAGTAAGAAATGTTATCACAAAAAAGTGTACTTAATCAATACATGCGTTAAAAGGCCTTTTAAAGCAACGTCAAAAACAATTCTTCAAAAAAAGTTTTTCTTTTTTTTTAAATAATTGTTAAAAAATATTACATTTATTCAGTTAATCTTATCAAAACAAAACTTTCTACATGGTGTCATCCCATATTTGTTTTCTTCGTAAAATGAAAACATTTTTTGTAATGTTTAAGAATTCGATGGTTTTCATTCAAACAACCAAATTCTTAATGGTTTAAATTAGATAAAACGATGATTTCATAAATCTAAAAATAAAAAATCTACCAATTTCTGAAAACTGAAATATAAAGCATGTGTTTCGGAAGCATAAAAACTATCAAAAAAAAATAAAGGTTGTCCGAAATAGAATATATTTGCACTTCTGATAAAAATATGAATCACAGTTGTAAAATATTATTTTTTTTGTTCAATTTTTTGTTATGTTTCCGGTAATAGGTTTGTCTGTTCTTCAAAAATAGCAAAAATAGAAATAAATTTGCTATAAAAAGCTTTCCAACTTCTTGGATTTTTTAAATACTTACACTAAAAGTTGTCATTTTTACTCCTTGTCAAATTCGACATCTTTCTTCATTTTCCTTTGTTACCTACAACCGAAATGTTTTTGATCTATGAAAAACCGCTTTTACTGATGTTTTTTTTTGCAAAAAAACATTAAAAACTTTTTACATATAAATAATGTTTACCTGTTCGCTTTTATTAAAATCGATAAAACACAGGTGTTTGCTTATTTCTTTGTTTTTGCTTATTTCTTTGATTTTTTTCAATAAATTTACAAAATTTTAAAAATTCAATAAAATATAGGTATTTTAAAAATTATAGGGAAATTCATTAAAAATATAGGGTAAAAATAATTACATGCCCAAAAGAATCACTTTGGATTGATCCAATTCTTTCAATAAACAAAGGGTTCTTAAATGATCGAAGAAAATTCTGGGAAAAACATATTGAAAAATTTAAATTTAATATTTTACGAGGTCGAACTCGTCAAGAAATTATTAATGGATCTTCGTTGGATTAAAAAAATAACACGGGTAAAACAACTTTGTAATTTTAAGAAATTTTTTATGCTTTATATAAAATTCACCATTTTTAAAAGTATTTGATTTCAACAATAACCTTTTATTCATATAAGACGACTATAAATAAAAAATTTTCAAACTGAAAAAAATCAAAAATGCAATATTTTCTGAAATTTTACTCATTAATTTTATTTATGAGTAAAATCACTTAAAAAGCTGAAAAAAAGCAATCGAATGAAAACTGAGTAAAATTCCATGATTTTTAGTGTTTTTTCATCAGTCTCAAAATTTTTTATTTATAGTCGTCTTATATGAACAAAACATTATAGGACGACACAAAAAAAGGGGCAATCTTTACTCTTTTTGTTCAAAAATGTATTGTATTTTTCAAAACATAAAAAATGCCAAAAAATGGACATTTGTCATTCCAAATTTTGTTTTGGTTAAAAGTTTTTGATTCCACAGAATTACTTTTCCTAAAAAAATTATTTTTTGAAGAAAAACAATAATCTTGCTCTTAAAAAAATAAAACCCAACTTGAAATTGAATTTTTACAGAAAAACAATACTGTTAACAATTAATTTTTATTTGTTTATTTATTTGTTTAATATTGTTGTACTTTTTCTTCGTTAAATTATTAATCAAAATAAATGTGATATAGATTAAAAAAATTAGACTTTTGTAGATATGTAAATTTGTTTTTTATCGCTGGATAATTATCTGTTTTTGGGAATCACAAATTATCACGCAGCTTTTAGTTTGTTGAAAAAGTGTTCGATAATGAAGAGAATCCGTAAAAAAAGGATTTTGTATCTCGAGATACCTATGCAATTCCTTATCGAAATTAGCAATTGCCTTTTCTTTCACAAATAGAAAAAAAAACAAGTTTTTTTTAAAAAATCAATTTAAACCTAAAAATACTTGCTTCAGTTTTCTGGTCTTTCGTACAAAAAAAAAAGCCACTTGATAGTGCCACCGCAATCAATCAATAAATGAAACAGGTCCACAAACGATCTGATTCACTTAGAGTCGAACATTATTCCAGCAGATTGGCAGAATGATGACACAATATGGTTCTCTTCCCTTATTTTTTACTAAAACATCTGAGATTTGATGAAAAAAAATATTCGCATCGAGAGCAGTGTTGGCGGCCGCCCGAAATTTCTCGGTCTTCGGTCCGGACCGAAAATTTTTCCGGTCTTCGGACCGACATTTTTTCCTTGATTTTGTTTTTTTAGACCTTTTTTGTTAAAATTATCTGGGTTTATTATCATAATTTCTTTATTGGATTAAAAATTTAACGGTTTTTACGTGAAAAACATGGAAAAAATATGAAAAAATTTCGGACCGGACCGAAAATCTTCGGCTTCGGTCCGGTCCACGGTCCCGGTCGACCGAAAAACCGGACCGGACCGAAATGGACCGAAAGACCGGACCGAAGACCGAAAGACCGCCAACACTGATCGAGAGTTTTGGTAGTTTGGTTTTGGTAAATATTTTATTTCTCCCTTCAAAAAAATGCACACTATACAAATTCAAAAAGGAAAGCAGAGAGCAAAAGAGACACTATGTCTCTCTTGCTGTCCATAAAAGTCTCATTTTTTTAAATTCAAGGAACACTGTCCGACACGGTTTTTTCAAAATGATCGTACGAAGCTGAAACTTTGCACATAGGGTAATTTTGGTCCAAAAAACGATTGGCGGGGGTTTCAAGTCACTAGGTAGTCCCGGAATTTCGATACCGTAACCCATCTACCGTATACCACGAAAATTTAAAAACATCAGATATCATCGAGATAGGTCTTTGAATCTATTAAGGGACTCAATATGAGTCTAAATTTAAAATTTCAGATTTTTTGGCCAAGTTTTGGACAATTGCCATCAATTTAAAAATTTCAAAAATTTTGACCCCTGGGAAAACTTTTTTTCTACAAAACCGCCCTGTGGTCTAACACATACCAAAAAACGCGCTATTACCAGACGTTCATTTTGGTATATGATTTACGTCGATAGCTGGGGGGCGTCATTATTTTTTTGTCGAAAAACCATCAAAAATTAACATCTCCAACATCACCCGGTATATAAAACTCATGCATTTTTTCAGATATCGACTTCCGGTCTTTTGTTTTATGAAATACTATGTTGGTAGAGTATTCTGGGCAAGTTTCGCATCTTAACTTTTTCAGGGTTTTATTTAATGATAACAAAATGAATATGACTACAAAATATTATAAAGATGTAAGTATTTTTTTTATTCTTTTTTAACCAAAAATTTATTCTTTAGAAGCTCGTTGAATGCCCATTTTCACATCATGTGAATCACATGAATGGACAATTGCTGAAAGACGTCTCATACCTTATTCCAAACAAGAACGTATAATTAGTAAAAAAATTTTGGCTCTTCGAAGCTCCGATATTAAATATTTTCTTGAAATGGATTTTAATAATTATCTTCATCAAGGTGTAGCATATCTTTACTTTCATATGAAATTTGATAATGTGAAGTCAATTGAAACTGTTTTTAAAGTTTCAATTAAATCAGCTTGATGGGCATTTAAAACTTTTTCCGTATTTACAAAGTCTGGAAAGAAGGGTTATTTTTGTTGTAATATCGATGATCTTTTTGATTCAAGATACAAATTTATTGTTGATGGAAAATTTACAATCAAAGTTGAAGGAACTTTTAAAATTGGAATGGATGATTTGGAAAAAGAAATGAAAATTGCTCAAACAAAAATGACAATTTAAAGCGTTTTGGAAAAAAAAATTTTATAAACGGGTAGTAATTATTGTAAAATGGTTTATTTGGAAAAGATGTTTAAAGACAATTATTTAAATAAATTAAAAAATGCAAATAAAAGACAATCAAAGTTCATTGTATATGTTTTTGAAAACAAACATGTAAAAACTAAAATATTCAAAAATTGGTTCATAAAGAAAAAGTACTCTGCGTTGATACCACTGCTTTCAACATTTAAAATATATTTGTATTTGTAAAAAAAGCGAAAGATGAAACAACACTAATTTTTTCTTGTCTTTCATTTCGAAATCGACGGACTTTTTTGCAAACACAAAAAAATGGAAAGAAATGTTTTTTGTGTGTCTATGTTTTTGCATTCAAACATAAAATAACTAGCTCCATTTTTTAACATAAAATGCGCCGCTTATTTGAGTGTACATTGTAAAAGTTGCATTGAATGAATTTTGTAAATTTGTAAAAAACGATGATTTTGAATATTTTATTCACTGATTTTATTATAAAAAAGCTTTTTTAACACATGTATCAATTATGTTAACCTGTTTTTTGTTTATACATCGCATACTGGTCCACTTACTACTTGCATTTACTAAAGAAATGCGTGCATAAAAAAATGATTTTAAAAAAGGTAAATTATTGTCTTAATAAACCAAAAAAAAGTTGTTATTTGTATCAGAAACGGATAATAAAAAATAATTGTACATGGCTGTTTTTTTTTCAACATAAGAAACATAGATTTAAAGGGAGTCGACGGCTTAATACACTTTTCATTTTTAACTTTATTTTTCAAAGTGCATGATCCTGTGTATAATCCTTAACACTCTTTATAGCGTCTATTGACACAAATATTTTTGAAAAATTTCAAGGTATTCATTTTATTCCTTTATTCAAAAGCGTTGTCTCCATTTATTTATATGCTTCACGGATGATAAGGACAGTCAAAGATGACTCTATCTTTTCTTGTGCCTCATAAACAAGAGTATTAAAATATGTATGATTTTTTAATACATACAATAAATTCAAACGACAAAAAAAAGGTGCAGTATCAAAGAGAACCATAGTGTGTCAACATTCTGCCAATCTGCTGGAATAATGTTCGACTCTAAGTGAATCAGATCGGCTGTGGACCTGTTTCATTTATTGATTGATTGCGGTGGCACTATCAAGTGGCTTTTTTTTGTACGAAAGACCAGAAAACTGAAGCAAGTATTTTTAGGTTTAAATTGATTTTTTAAAAAAAACTTGTTTTTTTTTCTATTTGTGAAAGAAAAGGCAATTGCTAATTTCGATAAGGAATTGCATAGGTATCTCGAGATACAAAATCCTTTTTTTACGGATTCTCTTCATTATCGAACACTTTTTCAACAAACTAAAAGCTGCGTGATAATTTGTGATTCCCAAAAACAGATAATTATCCAGCGATAAAAAACAAATTTACATATCTACAAAAGTCTAATTTTTTTAATCTATATCACATTTATTTTGATTAATAATTTAACGAAGAAAAAGTACAACAATATTAAACAAATAAATAAACAAATAAAAATTAATTGTTAACAGTATTGTTTTTCTGTAAAAATTCAATTTCAAGTTGGGTTTTATTTTTTTAAGAGCAAGATTATTGTTTTTCTTCAAAAAATAATTTTTTTAGGAAAAGTAATTCTGTTAAGCTATAATGTTATGAGACAAACTCGATTTATTTTATTTAAATAATGTGAAGTTACAAACCTATAATTTCTTCACATTGATTTAATGTATTTAATTCTTTAAAAAGTTTTATGTTGAAAAGAAGAGAATTCAAAGTGCTGATAAGCAAAAGCTAATGCATTTTTTGTTTGTACATAGCAATGCATAAAAAATCTTCAATTTTTCAAAAATCTTCAATTTTTCCATTTCTTTTCTTTGTGGTACTGAAGAAATGCACGATTTGATTCTTCAAATAACTGCACTTTGATATAGATAAGGTCCTTCACATCTGTTTTTTTTATGTTTTCGCTTATAATTCTGACGTTTTTCCGATTACAAGAGTTTTTATTATTATGCTCGTCTAAAATTGTGTAAAAATTTGAAGATAATTTGAATATTATTTTAGGGTATTTGCTATTACAGTAAATAAAGCGATGGAAAACGATGAAAATCTGGACGATAAAAAAGGTTGCTTAACTTTTTAAAATAATTTTTGACATTTTCTAAATTTTCATAGGTATTTTATTGTAAATTAAGATATGCCACTAAAAATACAAAAATCTATTACTTTTCTAAAGAACATGCGGGAATTGTTTTTTTATTTTTTAGGGCATCAGTAACAGTTTCTTAATTTTGGGGAAAGTAGCGACAGATTTTGTCAAAATTTGCATAACACGTTTTACCTTTTTTTTTATCCCTTTTGTAGATTTCAAACAAAATTTAACCGGTTGTATTTATCAGTTAAAGCTGTTACTACTTTTTTTATGGCGTGGTTCTCAAAATGATTGTTATGAATGTTTTGAACTTGGTATTGAAATCAAAGATGCTGAAAAGTTTGACGATATCATTTTTCATTATGTTAAAAATCAAAAGAGATGTGGTCGTTATTTGCAGGCAAAACATCGATCTGAAAATAGCGCTTTGAAATACAAAGATTTTGTTAGCAATTATGAAAAAGATATTTTTAACTTACCCAAATATTTTATTTCTTATCGGAAAATGAAGCAAAGACTGAGCCAAATAGAGATTAACGATTTAATTTTATGCACCAACCTACCGTTTGACTCGTTAACCCTGAGCAAAAACAAAAACTCATTAAAATTTAATGAAGTTTCAAATGATGATGATGAGAAAGACGATATATTTTATAATGCAAAATCTAAGAAAGCATGGAAGAAATATTGTTTGGAATATCCAAAAACGTGTCCAGAACTAGAAAAAAAACTAAAAGAATTAACAAATTTAAATTTATTGGCAAAAGAAATGGCTAATTGTATTTTCAGGAGACGTAAAATAGATTTACAAAATTATTGGATTTCGTCGTATTTTAACGTCTTGTTCAAAGAAGGCGTTATTGAAGAACAGGAAAATTACCGACTGTTAAAAGAAAATCAAGGTTTTACTAAGCTCAAAAATGATGAAATTAGTGAGTTCAGTACTCATTTTACAGAAGCTCTAAAGACAATACCCACGATTAATAGTGATACTATTAAATTTAAAAAAATTTTATCGAAGTTTTAAAAAATATGATTGGACCAACTTCAGCAAATTTGAAAGAGACTGCTCAAACGCTGGCTGATTACGTTCTTGATAAGAATTTACCGATACCTCTTCAAACCTTTGAAAACTTAAACAGTTACGTCAAATATCAAAGTGAATACGCATTTACTTCCAATTTTCTTGAAAATATAAATTTATCAACAAATGCCAGCAACTTCCGTATTATCTTGTTTGAAAGATATAAGGCAGATGTATGTAAAAGTCTTGAAACACATCGATTTTCAGTACCCAATGCTGTGGAGATTTTAGATGGTTTTAAAAATATGAAAATCGATGATCGAACTGATGATGGAGCTAAAGATGTTGCAACAATTTTTGTTAATTATATTTTATATAAACAACCTTTGGGAACATCTCTTGATTCAATGCATTCATTTTTAAACAATGTTTTTGAATGGGCGAGTATGGGTGAATTAAAATTTACTGATCATTTCGCTACGTGCCCATCACATCAGTATTTTCGTGAAATGTTTCTGACAATATTTGTGGAAGAACAACTCAAAAATACAGTAATAAAATTCAAACAAAATTTAACAAAAATGAACTTGCTAGTAAATGCTATAAAACTTGCTTTCACAAAAGCTAGAAATGAAAATCAGAAAATTATTAAATTTGATCAAAAAAATTACAAAGAATACGAACATTTGAAAGGTTTAATCTCAGCTTTAAATGGAAGCATTTTTAAAGCAACTGATCAACGAAACCAAATAAAATTTATGGATGATTGTTTTGATTGCAATAAAAAATTTTCAAGCAACTTAGCTCAAAACTTTATAAAAAACTTAAAAAAAGTATTTCAAAATTTGGAACCAAATGACTTAAAGTATTGCACCATCGAGATTGAAAATTATCCGCCATTTTTTGATACCTTAAAAGAGGAAGGAGATATTAACACTGATATTAAAAATTTCTTTAAAATATTGTATTTTGTAACATCACCAAAAGAAGAAGAGTTAATTAATGAGGTGTCACATGAAATGGGAGAAGAATTCAATTTACTTGAAACTGATCTTATAACAAACGATATATTTCAAGATACCTTAACTTGGGCAAAAGAAGAAGGTGAACGATTTCTTAATCGCAACGAAATAAAAACATTTATTGAAAATACTAAATCAAAACTTTCAAGCAAACTTCAATCTGGTTGCACTATTCAATATTTCAGAAAGCTTGAGGAATACAAAATTACTTTTAATAACACTTTGGAAACGGTAACTTCATTTTTGGCCACAAAAATAAAGAAGATATTGATTATAAAAACTAATGAGCTTACCTTATCTTCAATAAAAGTTGCACAATCTGTTAAATCCTTCTCTGTTAACAGAGAACATGTTTACGAAAAACTTGACAGCGTCATTTTTTGTTCATTAACATCTTTGTTAAGAATGGAGTATGCTAAAAAAAAAGGAATTCCAGAGAAATTTATTTCAAATGCTTTTGAATCTACTGCTGACTTATTAATTATTGTCGATAAAAGAGCAGACTCAAATGTTGCAGAATTTTGCATGACTTTTTATAACATTGTTAAAAAATCTGAAAAGCAAATTATTTTTATTTCAAATGATAAAGAAAGCTTACTGATGACAGAAATTTTTAAAAATTTTAATTGCGAAAATTCTTTAGAATACTTTGACAAGACAGATTTCAAAGATTTAACAATAGCTTCTCAAAACGTAGTTATGGATAATTTTGTTATGAATTTTCAAGGGAAAAATACTTTTCTAAAAAATGTGATAGATAAAAACGACGCTTCCAACTTGATAAATTCTCAAATATTAGAAGAATTTATTTGTAATAAAGAAATCAAAGTTGGTGAACCACTTCCGGGATTTAAGAAGTCAGAATTTGATTGTTTTGTTCCACGAAAAATTCGTTTAATTCAAATGGAAAACAGGTGCAAAACTGATGAAAAGTTAAATGGTCATATCTTTGCAATTGAAGCACCAGAAACAGAAACATTATTAGCATCTTTTTTTTATGTTAAACACTGCAATACTGGAATTATCAATGGGAATGATATTATTGAAAGTGTTGACTATTCTGTTGTTATGTTGCAATCTTTCAAAGAAAAGGAACAATTTCAACAAATATGTGAAAATCGTCCAGAATGTTATATACATTGGTTAAAGTTTGATTGTGGTAAATTCTTTTGGTTTCGTTCTTATGTTCCATCAGCAAAAATGTTATTTCCAATATTTTACGATTTTGTTGAAAAAGGTAACATTTCAACGGAAAGCTATTATGTCGATGAAGCTTATTTTTTTGATTATGTAAAAGAAAATCAAATCGTTATCATTGCTGATAAAGCAGGAATGGGAAAAAGCACACTTTTGAGCAATTTTGCTAAAATCTTCAACGATAATACAATAATCTGGAAAATTCGAATTAATTTAACACAACATATTGAAACGCTTTCAGAAATTCAGGAAACTCTAAAGAATTTGCACCCAAAAGATGTTATTTTAAAATTTGACAAATTTGGTTCTAATGATTTTGGAAAAGTTATTTTAGAATCTTTATTAAATGATAAAGAACCAGATATTTCAAACTTGAACTTTGAAAATCAGGTGTTTTATTATTTTTTTACAAAAGGTCAAATGTTATTTTTATTTGATGGATTTGATGAAATAAATCCTGATTATTCAAATGAAGTAATAAATTTAATTAAGATATTAACAAAAAACAAAAAGAATAAAGTTTGGATAACTTCAAGACCTAATTTTAAAAATTATTTGAAGCAGGAATTTAACACATGTGCATATGAATTGAAGCCCTTTGATAGAAAGGATCAGAAAACATATTTGATACAATTTTGGTTAAATGAATGGAAAAAGAAAAAAGGATATGAAATGCCAAATCAAGTAAGGGTAGAAAAATATGCACGAACGCTAATTGATAAAGCATGTAAAAAGATAGGTGATATCATCGGTATACCATTACAAATCAAAATGTTGGCAGAAATTTTTCAGGAAAACATTGGTGATGTACAAGAAGATACTTGGCATTCTTGTTTTAAATACGTTGAAATGCTACAAGCACCACATAAGCCTGATTTAAAAGGTAAACTTGACAATATTTTTACATTGTATGAAGATTTTTTCAAAAGAAAAGTGGAAAAACATTTTTTTCATGAAAAAGGAGTTCTTTCAAACACACCTTACGCAAGAGAATTAAAAAATAAATCCTTTCATAATGAAAACAAAGTTCATAAAATACTTGGATTTCTGGCTTTATTAGGTGGTGCCAATAAAACTACAAGTTTGTTAGCAGATGGTGAATTAGAATTGAAAAATGAATGGATGGCAGAATTTAAAAAAGGAGTTGAAAATATTGGGATAATTGATAGCTTTAATGATGACGGATATCCCCTTTTTGGTCATTTAACATATGCGGAATATTTTGCTGCTTGTTTTCTATCTGATACAATTTACTTGTTATCACAAAAGGCTTTTGAAGCTTTCAAAGCGGCCGAGAACATCCTTGAAAATGATGTTTCATTATTTGTTGAATGTTTCAAATATTTGTTAAAACATAAAATATACAGTTTAAAACTAATAAAGGAATTAGAAGGTGAAAGTATTTTATATTTTACAGCAAAATATGGATTCGTCAATTGTGTCAATATATTTATAACCAGCAAAGACTTTAACGATGATCTTCTCAATTTTGATCCATCTAACAGAACACTTTTAAATTATGCTGTCAAATATGAACAACCGAAAGTTGTTCTTTTCTTAATATGCTTTATATTTGATTTGATTGAATGCTGGAGTCCAAATAGTGGTTACAACTCCTTATATTACTTGTCACAATTTGTCAATGAAACGCTAAACATATTACCAACAAATTTGTCACTTGCTGCTTTCCTTAATGATATTAAAAATGTTTATAGCAAAAGTGTAAAATCAGATAAAGAACTAATTCCTTTGAAAGAAATTATAGAAAAATCTCTTTTATCGAAATACTCATCTCAAGAAAGGATGGAATCCAATGCTTACAAACTATTATTTTCTAAAAATCTCGCAAGTGTTCAAAAACTGTTGAATGTCGTTTCATTTGGAAGTATATTTTTCATGATAAATTCAATTGAACATATAAATGTTAAAGTATGGATTGACTTTTTCATGAATGGCATATGTTACAGATTAGATCTAACCAATTTAGAAAAACTAGAAATTTTTGAAAATATTTTAAAAAATATTAATTGCGAAGACGAACAAACGTTCCACAAAAATATGGTTTTAAGCAGAATAAAAACCGAAAGAAATGTCCACTCTTTTCTACTAGAATATTTATTGACAAGTAAGCCCAAGATTACAGAAGATACTAAAATGATTCATGATTTCTTTAAAGATGCGTGTCACCAGAACCAAAAAGAACTTCTCAAAGTAATATGTGAGAATTATCTCAATGATATTTCCGATCCTTTATGTTCGGCCATAAAATACGGGGGATCATTGAAGACAATAATGATAGTGAATAAATCAAAATTTTATTTTTCTGAAAGTTGTCATGAAGATGCTTTGTTTGTTGCCACTAAATGTAGATGCAATAAAAAGATATTAGAATATTTAATGGAAAAGGGGTTCAATGATGCAAATAAACCAGATGAAAATGGCAAAACAGCATTTATGATTGCCGTTGAAAATGATAATGACGAAATAATTAAATTATTTTTGGAAAAATTCGAATATCATGGATCGAAAAATGCAACAAAAACAATGAAAGAATATTATAACAACTGTGACGCTTTTGACATTAATTTAATAACAAATGATAAATCACGTCTTCATCATGCAATTTCTGAAAACGATGTTCTTTTACTGAAATTTCTTATTCAAAAAGGTGCTGATATTTTTTTAAAAGATTCAATGGAAAAATTGCCACTTTCTAGTGCACATAAAAATAACTTACATTTGGCTGCTCGACAAGAAAATTTTGATGCTGTAAAATTGCTATTAAAAAGCGGAGCTTATTATAATATTGAAAATACTAACGGCGAAACTCCAAAATCGATGGTGGAAAAGAATGAAGAAGTGAAAAATTTGTTCAGAGGTATTGATAGACTATTTGATGATGCCAAAAATCCATATAAAAAAATATTTGAGATTAATAATGGGGAAAATAACCACTTTTCCGGAAATGAGATTGCTTCTTTAAAAGACAAAAATGGTTGGACTTTGTTACATCATGCTGTAAAATCAAAAAATGTTGGCTCTGTAAAAACGTTACTAATATACTCAAATATTAATAGCAAGGATAAGAATGGTAGAGTACCGCTATATTATGCCGTTGAAAACGATGATATGGAAATGACAAAATTCTTGTTAAATAAGGGGACATTTTTAAAAAGTATGTCTTACAAATGTTTGCAAAAAAACAAATGTAAGGAATTTTTGACGCAAATAGAAAATTGTTTCGAAAGTTTATATGCCGACGATGTGAAACAGCTAATAAGTAAACTGAATCACTTTGAAAGTATTGACGACTTAAATTTTGCAATAAATGTCAGGGACGCATACTTGAAAGCAGAAAATATACTTGAATATTCACAAAGAGACGATGAATTGGCAATTTATATACTTTTAAGAAGCATAGATGAAATAGTATATGAACATAATAAATGGGAGACATTAATGCAAAACAGAAAAATTAAAGAATTATCTTTGATGCTGAACGAAATCGAAGAATATCTTGCATCTAATGTTAATCAAAAATCAATTATTGATTATTACAACTATTGTATTGTTCAAAAAGTGAATAATTTATTTCCAAATGAACACGGTTTAGCTGATAAAATAATATCAAAATGCCGCTTTTTCTTGAAACGTAAGTTACCATCATATGGCTTAACTTACAATTATTATTTTATTTTTACTCTCCGATGAAGCGTTATGTCAGAAATTTATTTTTCTAATACATTCTTCGCAAAGTCCTTTCTAATGTATTAGAAAATAAATCTGTAGTCTTGTCCTGTTTTACTAGTCTTATCTTGCAGTGAAACAGTATGTTTTTTTAAAAGAGTTTACATTTCAGGCTCTCCATATGCCACAACATTATTACATGCAGCATATAATAATAACAAGCAAGAAATTATTGAATGGCTAATTAATGAAAAGAATGCAAATTATATGATACAAGATTCTTCTGGCTGTTTGTCATGAAGAACGCGAAAAATTTCTAGCTTTCATTGAAAATGCTCATAAATAGTAATAACGTCATTCTTTTTTTTTTATCATTTTATACTTTTTATGCTCCAATAAACCCGTCTTTTTTATTTTTTATTTAAGTTTCTTATACTTTCATACAACTTCAACTTTAGAGTTGTGCTATCGATTACTGCCAAAATAAAAAAAGCCACATTTAAATACAATGGTTTTTTACACCTATCCAAAGAAAGCTCTAATCAAAAATGTAAACAAAAAATGGAATTTGCAGCTGGAAAAAATTCATTTTTGTTTATAACATACACGTCCGAAAAAAAATTTTTTCCAATTTTTTTGATTCTCCTGATTCAATGTCGCGGTAAAAAGCACTCGAGATTCCAAGGAAATCTCCCGTCCGAGTAATATTTTAGCCCAACTGTGCTTAACTGGCTAGATTCTTAAAAAAATCGAAGTAAAAAAAAAGTAAAAGTTTTGTTAAAAACAGGGTAAACGTTTTAGCACAAGTTAAAAAACTTGAATAAAAAATGTATAAGATCCTCTTTCTGCTTCTCTTCAGTTGATTCCTTTTTTCTTTAAATCCGCCGGAAACAACTTCAAGTTTAACTTCTCGTTTCCGTTTATCTTCTTTGCATTTTTGAAGATCTCTCTCAACCTATTTTTCATTTTTTGCTGCTTGTTCTGTTTTTTGATCCAAATTCTTTTGCGTCTTTTTACAGCTGATCTTATATATGCTTCCAGAATTTGGTCCAAATTGTATTATTTATTCAATTTTATCATTTACGACTTTTTTGGTAGCACCTGTAAGTTTTCAAAAATGAGAACAGCAATAACCATTACATACAAAAAAACCTTGTTTTAAACGAAGTGTCGCATTACGAACAAATTTTTTCTTATTCTAAATATTGAAAACCAGGCAAAAAAAGCATTCTTCTTTTATCTCGCATAAATTTATCCGTGTCAACAAATATGTGAAAAAACATTCACAGCTTACAAAAAAAAATAAAGGATAATAAACAAATTTAAAACTGCAATAAATTTTTGAGCATTTTATGAAGCAGCTTCTTACAATTTTTTGTTTTTTCCTGTTGTTTCTTTTAATGCAAAAAAAAATAAAATCACAAATTTTCTGTTGTTTTAAAATAAAAGTTTTCCCAAACTTTAATGCTTAGTTATTTCTGACTCACATTTAAAGAAAAAAATGAGTTACACTTTCACCTTCACTTTTTGTTTTTTAATAATAAATTAATTTTAATGCAAAAAAATTATGATAATTACAAATTTTCGATACATTTTTTTTATTTACAGGATTTAGAAGACATGATTTCAAAATCAACAATAATTTTAAACACAACTTTTTTTAAAACTAAAACTGAAAAAACTATTATAAAATGGATTCTTTTTTTTTCTTTTTATATACCCTCTTTTGTTTATAAAAAAAGCGAGCAATAAAATAATTAATATCTTGTAATAAAGATATTGACACAACCATTTTTATTACAACATAAAAAA
Source organism: Panagrolaimus sp. PS1159 (assembly GCA_963922195.1). Lineage (NCBI taxonomy): Eukaryota > Metazoa > Nematoda > Chromadorea > Rhabditida > Panagrolaimidae > Panagrolaimus > Panagrolaimus sp. PS1159. Next base: position 2,406,004 of record CAWUHW010000008.1, read on the forward strand.
TAATATTGGAAATTTTGCACAAAAATGTGTTGAAAAAAAAATCTGATAAAAATATATTATAAATTTTTTATCTTGTAATAATAAATGTTATCATTTAACTTTGTGTCACAATTTTCGCAGCCGTGGACATGGCAAGGTGCATGCTGCCAATTAGAAAACTATTTTAAACTTTGACTTTTGAACTGTGGATCATGCTTTAAACATTATGTGTAGCAAAGTCAATGTATGCTTGTAGCAGCCAGGCTCGAAACTGAAAAAATGAATTCTCTTCAAATAAATTTTTTTTGCATGTATTCGGCACTATAAGACGCGACAATTCTTAACACGACTTCAAATATAAAAACTTTAAAAATTTTTTACGTTTAAAATTAATGTTTGTTTAACAAATAAATTATTTACTTTCACTTTTTTATTATTTTTAATTATTTCCTTCCAAAAGAGAAAAAAATTTGGCATCTAAAGTGTCTAACATAATCAAATTTGGTAATACCACCGCAATTTGCTAAGCATTCAAAGATGTTGCAAGTTAACGTACGATTAACAATAATCCCTAAAACATTCTACAAAATTAAAAGTTTTCTTATTTAAAAGTTCTTCTCTAATACATTTAGAATAAATATACCACAGAAAATCTCAAATTCCCACAAAATTTATAAACAATTTTTATGATTTGTGCAAAATTTCACGTTTTTTGCCTTTTTCTTTTAATGTCGAGATCTTGCTCTTTATGATATGGGCCATACCGGAAGAGGGGGTCAGAAATCTGACCCCACCGACCAACCGACCGGCGAAGCCGGTCGGAAAAAAAACGGGCAAAGGGGGGAGTACGTTAAAAATTCAAAATTTTGGATGAAAATTTTAGCACATAAAGTATTCAAAATTCTTAAATAAACTTCACAAATATTTGGTTTTTACTCTTTATACTAAAATTTCCATATTTAAATGCATGCTTAAAACACTTTAACACTATAATTTATTAAAATCATTGAACATAAAAGTTGCAAAATTTTTCAAACGCATGAGAAAAATTTTTTTAAAAAATTTTTAAACGGAAAACTTAAAAAGAAGCAAGAATGCATATAAGTAATAAAATTTTTTTATTGACTACACTTTTTAACATATAGAAAAGAGTAAAAATATAAGTGAGAAAAAATTATTACAGAATTTAAGTTTCAACAGGGTTTTTAATGAAAATGGTATCTCACTTTTCCCACATTTCTTTCATGTATTCATTATAAACCAATCTTGCATGGATAGGATCATCTTCCTCGTCTTCAGCGCCATACCTTGGATAATCAGGTCCACGAGGATTTTGAGCATCACTTTCTAAATGTCCTCTTGCTTTCCAATCAATTAAATACTTTTGACAATCAAAATGTTTTAATGGCAATAGTTTCAAACAACATACAGCTTCTTCTTTTATCCAAAAAAATGAAAAAGTATGGAGAAACCGCGCTCTGCATCACTGCTAAGTACACTTGCAGCTTGTTTTTGCAAGATTTTGTTGTAAAATACTTCCGCTGGAAGTTGGGTCCAATCTTTAAAATTTTCATAACCAAATTCCACTGCAACACTTTCAAAAAAATCATGAAGTTGAACTCCAAGTTTGGGGAAATTGATTTTCAATCGCTCGGTCAGCTGCTTATGCTTTTCATTTGCATTTGGGGAAATTAAGTTTATTTCTTCCCAAATCGACATTGATGGTTGTGGGATTTAGGATTTCAAAGTTATGCCAAAGTGGAGAGAGTTTTCCACATGCAAACATAAGTTTGAACAATTGCTTTCAGCGCAGATTCCTGAGTTGCAGCCCAATGAGTATCAAAAATACGTTTTAAAGCATAAAGCTTGATTTTCATATCTTCAGATGTTTCAACAAGGATGGATTTTTGTTTGACACCAATACAAAATACTCTTAAAAACAAGTTACCGTTAGCTCCCTGCCATGCTACCATGCTACCATGCTTTTAATAGTAATTAAAATAATAATCGTAACAAATAAAATATTAAGTAATTTCATTTCATGTTTTAATATTTTTAACTGTTCAACTTTAATTTTTTCGAAATAAAAATAAAATAAGTAGCAAATGTAACTAATATATGACCAATGAATAAAAAAGATATGACACAAGTGAAGTAACAAAGCAAAATATTATATTATATTATAAATTGAAGGATGCAACAAAAAAAAACAAACACCTGTCAAAGATAATATAGAAAAAGCCTCTTAAAAATAAAATAGAGAAAATGGTGGGTGAAAAAAAATCGATGTCTAAAAAAAAGGTCGCCAAAAATATACGCAAAGGGGGAACTCTTTGGAAAAATGAAAAAATTAGAACCAAAAATATACGCTAAAGTACTCTGCGTTGATACCACTGCTTTCAGAATTAGCTTTTGTGTGGAATCGATAGTACTCCTGTAGGTATGAAAAACCCCCAAATACTAGCTGCCCTTTCGGGCTTCTCCAGAAGTTATGGGATTCTGAAGTTCGGTATTACACCCACGACCCGGGGGTCGTGGATATACGAAAAAAAATCGAAAAAATTTTTTTCACTTTTTTTTTCATCAGAATCACTCAAAACACATAATTAAGCAATAAAAAAATGTTTTTGACTTTTTACAGCATCAGAAGTCGTTTTTTTTAGCATCTGATTCTGACCCCCAGAACACGTAAAAATGTAGAAAATCCCTTTTTTTTCATTCTCCACTTTTATAGGTTTTAAACCACGAAAAATTTGATGGAAAAACTTATTTCCATCAAATTCTATTGTTTTCGTGCCAAGATTTCATGTCTGAAAGATTCTGAAGTCAAAAACTTTCTCCCACTATAAAAAATTTGATTTTTATTGATCTTTGTTTGTTTTTTCTTGTTTTATAGGTTTTTGACAATGGGGAATGTTGTGGCACACGCCGTTTTTATTAATAAATTTGTTTTTTGTTGATCTTTTTTGTTGGTTGACTTTTCATGTTGTGTTTCGTAAATGCGAAAAATGGTTAAAATCGTTTTTTTCAAAAACTATTTCTTTCGCTATTAAAGTAATTTATTAAAAAATATAATTATTTTTAGATGACAACGAAAGATAATTTTTTGTTTTTGAAAAATAATCATAAATCTTTTGATAATTCTGATTATCGATATTTTGATTTGAATTTGAATCAAAAGCTTTCAGGTATTGCAAAATCTGATAGTTTAAGAATTTGAATCAAAATTTAAAATGTTTATCTCCAATTCAATCAAATAGCAAATCATTTAAAGATAAAAAATATGGTGAAAAACATTGTTGCAGTTCTAAGTTTTTTCAGAATATTTTTTAAAAAAACATCAAGCAGTTTGAATTAAAGGTAATTTAAGGCTTTTCTGAAACATTAACCGCAATGACAGTTGTTTCAATAAACCAAAATATCAAAATATCAAAAGACTGCAGCAAAATTACTTAAACTATCAGATTTTGCAATACCTGAAAGCTTTTGATTCAAATTCAAATCAAAATATCGATAATCAGAATTATCAAAAGATTTATGATTATTTTTCAAAAACAAAAAATTATCTTTCGTTGTCATCTAAAAATAATTATATTTTTTAATAAATTACTTTAATAGCGAAAGAAATAGTTTTTGAAAAAAACGATTTTAACCATTTTTCGCATTTACGAAACACAACATGAAAAGTCAACCAACAAAAAAGATCAACAAAAAACAAATTTATTAATAAAAACGGCGTGTGCCACAACATTCCCCATTGTCAAAAACCTATAAAACAAGAAAAAACAAACAAAAATCAATAAAAATCAAATTTTTTATAGTGGGAGAAAGTTTTTGACTTCAGAATCTTTCAGACATGAAATCTTGGCACGAAAACAATAGAATTTGATGGAAATAAGTTTTTCCATCAAATTTTTCGTGGTTGAAAACCTATAAAAGTGGAGAATGAAAAAAAAAGGGATTTTCTACATTTTTACGTGTTCTGGGGGTCAGAATCAGATGCTAAAAAACGACTTCTGATGCTGTAAAAAGTCAAAAACATTTTTTTATTGCTTAATTATGTGTTTTGAGTGATTCTGATGAAAAAAAAAGTGAAAAAAATTTTTTCGATTTTTTTTCGTATATCCACGACCCCCGGATCGTGGGTGTAATACCGAACTTCAGAATCCCATAACTTCTGGAGAAGCCCGAAAGGGCAGCTAGTATTTGGGGGTTTTTCATACCTACAGGAGTACTATCGATTCCACACAAAAGCTAAGAATTCTGAGGATGGCACTTCGAAACGGTCCCTTGTAAGGGGGGACCTTTACGATTTAAGGAAAATTCGGCGGCCCGAAGGGCCGCCGAAAAATTTTTAACATATACCAAAGTCGAGCTCGCAAAATTCGCCCAGCATGACGAGGGGGACCGGACCTCGGATCAAAAAATCTGACCCCCCTCTCCAGGTATGGATATGGCTTTGGAATGTGCTAATACATGTTATGCATGTTGTCTAAGATCAACATACACATGCAGTGATAGCCCAGGTAAAACTTTAACTTTGAAAATGTTTATCAAATTAATATGAATTTAAGTTTCACCAATAAATTGTACTGCAAATGTTAGATTTTGCGCAAATGCAAATTGGACAACAGTGATAAATACATATTGCCCTGGTACTTGCGGAACGTGTCTATCTGCCAGTTGCCGGGATATAAACGTAGGATGTCGTGATTATATTCAATTATGCAATAATATGACATTTCGCACATATATGCATGAAAGATGTGCCAGAACTTGCAATGTTTGCCCTTCTGCTGTAGCTTCAACTGCAACAACTCCATCTTCTTCATGTTTTGATACGGCAACTAATTGTGCTTTAAATATAGCATTATGCACAGATTCAGCTTTTGCAACTTTAATGACACAAAATTGTGCAAAAACTTATGGACGATGCAGCAGCAGCAGCACCGCATGTACAGATACAGCAATAAATTGTGCATCAAATCGGGCAGTCTGTAACAATGCTGCATATTATACATTAATGACACAAAAATGTGCAAAAACTTGTGGTCGTTGTTTATCAACAAATTTAATTTCAAGTAACACCTGTGTTGATACTAATTCATATTGTCCCGCATGGATTCGAAATGGATTTTGTGGGAATAGTTTTTATACTGTAGCTCAAAAGAGACAATATTGTGCAAGGAGTTGTAACTTTTTTTCGTTTTAATGGTATTCAAATTTTTTTTACCCTTGTAAATAAAATTCACTCACAAATTTCAGCTTGAATTTTTTGTGAACTTAGCAGTATAACTTCAGAGTCTTTGTAAAGCAAAAATAAAAATTTTCAAAAAAATTGAAAAAATTGTGATTTTTTTGTCCCTCGTTGCTGCCAAATATCTGTTTTATATGTACACTAAAAAAAGGCAAAAAATAATTTGCAACAATGTAAACAATGAAAAAACATTTAATTATCTTTTTTATGTTATGAAAAATACAACGCTTTGTTGAACAAGAAAGAAGTTCAGCAACGAAACAAAAACATTGAAGGAGAATTTTGAGAGAGTAACCATTTTCTTGTCGAATAGCACTCTAAAAACATTATTAAGCTTTTTTTTATTACAAACAAGCATAATAGTGGATATCAAAAATCTTTGTTGTATTTGAGACATAAATCAAAGAAAACGAAAAAGCACGCAAAATTTTTGCTTACTTTTTCTCGATTCCATGAAATTTGTACATTGAGTCTTTTGAATTTAAACACCAAAATCTTTTTACATGTGTTTACTTGCCTTTTTTAAAAAATTTTAATATGAAAAAATTTTTAAATTAATTTAAGAAAATTTTATTGCACTTTGGTATTTACAAAAATGTGTCTAAATTAAATCTGTCAAATTTTGTTTTTTTTTTCACAGTCCTCGTTAATTTTGAAGTAACTTTGAAGAAAATCTTTTGTTTTTGTTAAATAAAAATGTAAGAAGGATTAAAAAATGACTGTACAAACAAATTATTTGTTTTGTTTTTTTTTCAATGCTTAACCTTTGTGCTAAAAAGTTGTTAACTTTAATTGAAAAACTGCAGAAGTCTAACTTTTACAGATTTTTTATTTTAAAAGCGTGAATTATTATAAACATATTTTTTTTCGGTTCAGAATGGCAATTTCTGGAACTCCAATATTCAGTAAAAAAACTTAAAATATTTCAATTGATCTCTCTTTTTTTTGTCTGTCTTCTTATCTTTTTGTGTTTCCTTTTTTAACAAATTTATAAATCAAAGAAAATTTACCAATTGGGGAACTTAGATTTTAAGCAAAATAAAACTGCTTGGTTTTTTTTAATCCAAAAAATAACTTTAAATTTTGTTTCCTCTTTTTTTAAAAAAAATGTAATGTTTTTATTGTCAAAAAAAATACTACCGAGTAGAATTGTTATCTTAAAGTTGTGTTGAAAATTTTGATGTACTTTTATCAACGAAAGTGAAAAAGCCTTAAAAAAGTACTAAGATCGAAACTTTATTGAAGAAATACATTTTCTTCAAATTTACCTTTGTCTTTCAAAAAAATTAAAAAACTGTGTTCTATTTTCGGAATCGTTTCTAAAATTTCTTTAAAAAAATGGCAAAAGTTTTGCCATTTTTAATTTCGGTATTTCTTCACGATTTTTTTGTTCAGGTGCAAATGTCAGATTTACATGATCGAAGTAATTCAGTTTTTGTACAAACACAATATGGCCAAATTGAGGGATTTATTCATGTTGCGGATGATGGAATAGTTGCAAATATTTTTTTAGGTGTACCATATGCCAAGCCACCAATTGGGGAGCTTAGATTTGAAGTAATCGTTCATTTTTTCCATTTAAAATGATTATAAAAAAACTAATGATTATTGTAGCGTCCAATTCCACCAGAACCATGGCAAAATATCCTCAAAACCAAACAATTTCGAGATTCATGCATTCCATACAATTATGATTCAATTCAAAATGAACCATTCTCTGAAGATTGCCTTTATATTAATGTTATTGCACCTTCGGAGCCTTCTGATGACCCAAAGGGATACCCAGTTTTAGTTTATATTCATGGTGGAGGATTTTGGTATGGAGATGTTGTAAAATGTGGATTTGATAAAGCTTCAAAAGTTTTTGCAAGTCGAGGATTAATTACCGTAACTGTACCATATCGAGTTGGATTATATGGTAAATTTCGACAAATAAAAATGTATCCCAACATGTAATTATTTTTTTAGGATTTATGTCACTTGGAACAGCAGAAGATCCAGGAAATATTGGACTTTGGGATCAAATTGCTGCTTTAAAATTTATTAAAGAAAATATTAAATATTTTGGAGGAAATCCAAATAATATTATTGTTTGGGGACAATCTGCTGGATCTGCATCTGTTGATCTACTGACTTTGTCACCACATTCTAGGAGTGAAATTTCAAAACTCTTAAAAGGAACCTAATATTACATTTTTAGATCTTTTTCATAAAGCAATTGAAGGAAGTGGAGTTGCAACATGCGAATTTGCAGGAAGTCAACCATCAACTCGAGTTACAAAAGAATTAGCTGCTGCAATGGGATGTACTTCAACAAATCCAACAGAAATTAAAGCATTCTTAAAAAATCAAACTTGGCAAGATATTATGAATGTTTCATCAACACAAGTATCTACCTTTAATTAACAAATCTGTTAATGAAAAGATGGATTTAGTTTATCCCGGATAAAGCATATCCAAATTATCTTGGTTGGGGCCCAAGATATGATAAAGATTTTTTTGATGGAAAAACTGTTGAACAATTAATTAAAGAAGCTCCACCAAAACCATTGATTGTTGGATTAATGACTTTAGAAGGTGGGACTTTCATATGTAAGGGTCCAATATCACTTAACACATTTAATCCCGCAAAATAATTTTTAAAGGGCTTGCTGGAAAACCAGCTTCTGAACTTGCAACCTACAGTGCCGAAAATGTAACCGAAACAATTCGAAAAAGCTATGCTCCCGAAATAAAAGTTGGCCCGGAATATGAAGCAATTCAAAATGATATTATTAATTACTTTTTGTACCAAAATGTTCCATCAAATGCAAATTCATCATTTTATATTCAAAGACATGCTGAACTTCAATCGGATTTAATGTTTAATCAACAAATTTTTAATGAAACAGATTTAAAAGTTAAAAATGGATGGCCCGTTTATTTTTATCTTTGGAATCATATGAGTTCTCCCGTTCAAGCGACTCTACCAGCTGCAAAAGGTTTGTTTATTAAAAAAATCAAAAATCATAAAAATTTCGAAAATTTCGATTTTCAAAATTAACATCTTTTGTGATTAAAAAATGAGAAAAAATCCCTAGGTGCATGGCATACGTCTGAAATATATTATGTTTTTGATCAACTTATTTATGATGGAGATGTTTTGGGACCAGATGAAATAAAAATCCAAAATTATTATGGGGATATTTTTGCACAATTTGCTTATACAGGGTAAATATATAAAATGTCATGCACAATTAAAAACGCAGAATTATAGTAATCCAAGAACACCTGAGAATAAATTCCCCCGATATGATTTAATTACACGTCGAATACTTTGGATTGATCCAGCACTTTCAATTAAATTTAATTTTATTGCTGAACGACGACTTTTTTGGGAAAAACATGTTAGCAAATTTAATTTTAATATCCTTCGTGGACGAACTCGTAACGAAATTATTGATGGATCACCTTTAGATGACTAAAGGGTTTTTAAAAAAATGTTTTTTGTACTCATTAAATAACAATATCTCATAAATTGAAACAATAAAAGTTTTATTAATTGTTAATTAATAGTTTTCAAAATCAACGGCGATGAAAATCTTCTTTTATCATTGACAAAAAAAAGGATGCAAAAAAGCAATCAAAGTTTGGCAATATGTCTCTGAATGTAAAGCGCCATTAAAGCAAACATAAAAAAGTGAAAAAGTTTACGAATTTAAAGGATTTTTATCCTTATTTGCCTTCTATTATATTTACATTAAACATCTTTAAACTTTTTCCATAAAAATTTGCAAAGATGATGGTCGAAAGTGAAGATTCGTCTTCATCCCAAACTTTATCTGGTCCACCACAAGAACATATGTGTGAAATAGATCTTCGAGGATCTCATGCAACTGTACTTAAAATTAATCGCTTTGGTACTGCTGTTGCAATTGGAACACATTCTGGTGATATTGTTATTGTTGATTATACAACTAAAATTATTGTTAAAGTAAGATTAAAACTTTTGTTTAAATAATAAGATTAAAGTTGATGTTTTATAGGAGCTTAAAGGACATCCATTACCAGTTAGTTCTATTGATTGGTCAAATGATGGAAAGTTAATTGCTTCAGCAAGTGAAGATGGAACTGCAAATGTTTTTAATGTTGATTCAACAGAAATTTTATGCTCATATAATTTTAATTCTTGTAATAATCAAATTCATTTTCATCCAAGGTACGTTTTTTTAACAATGGCATTGGTATTAGATATTTTCAACAAGCTTTAAACTAACTACTACTTGTTATCTTTCAGGGATAACAATATTGTTACAATATTAAAACCTAAAGATTCTTCAATTACATCTTTGAAATTGGATAAGAAGGAAGAAGTTAAATACGAGTATCGACATAAGCCACAATTATCTGAAGATAATATTACAACAATTGCATATTCTCAAAGAGGAAAGTTTTTGATTGCTGGAACTAATAAGGTTTGTATTACTGTAGATATTGATTTACATAATTAGAATTTTTAGAGCAATTTAATCCTCTTTGATGCAAAAACATTTAAATATGTAAAACATATGAAGCAAGCTAATAATCATCAAGTGGGTTTTAAGCTTTAAAAGCATTGTTAAAATGTTATGGTTTTAGGTTCGTCAAATTTATGTTTCAAAAAAGAAAGATCTTGTTGTTACAAATTCATCGGATCGTTATATTCGAGTTTTTAAACTTAATTCTATTGTTAATGCAAAAGCTGGTGAAATGGTACCATATGACTCAAGATATTCTGATGCTGTTTCTAAAGTATGCTTTAAACTTTTTAAAAAGATATATAACATATTTGTTTTTAGAGAAATTATATGTTTGTTGGAATGTCTCCAGATGCAAGATATGTATGTGCAACAGAAAATAGTTCACATGAAATTACAATTTGGGATTTATGGACTCAAACTGTTGCAACTCCATTACGTGGAACAATTGGAAATATTCCATCTGATCTTCAATGGCACACAACTCGACAAGAAATTCTTACTGTCGCTGGTGGAAAGGTTCATGTCTTTGGAAGAGTATGCTGTAAACATTTTTGCTGTAATTATAGTTGTTATTGTTTTTAGAGAATTGTAACAACAATGTCAGCATTTGCACCAAATTTTAAAGAAATAAATGATAATTTTATTCATGTTGAAGAAGAAAGTGAATTTGATATGTATGATGAAGATGCTGATGAACCAATAAAAATTGCGGAAGATGATGTAGAAGTTGATATTGAAGCACTTCCATTATCAGATATGCCATGGAAATCTGATGATGAAGAAGATTATGATTTAAATGAAGCAGAAAAGCATGGAAAAGCACCATTAATTATGGTTCCAGCATCATTGGATAATATTATATCATATGATCCCGACGAAGATTCCGACCCAGAATATGATCGACTAGAACCTGAACCACCTGTTAAAAGAAAGCGTAAGTGTTTTTTTTTGTAAGGGTGTTTTGTGAATGAAGTTTTTTTAGGTGATGATGAAATATTCCGAAAACCAAGATTACCAGATTTCAATAATATTAATCGAGTTCGAAATGAATCAAGTGGTACATCATCAGCGGATACGGTAGATTTTAGCTTTTTTGTTTTTATAATAAAACTATTTTTTTGAAAAAATATTGTTTAACTAATTCAAATTTATGTTTATAAACTAAACTTCCCCAATTTCAGAGATTACCAAAAATTAAACGAGCACGAAACCAATGAACATTCTCTGCCATTTTGAATTTCATCATTTTTGTATTTACTCTATTTTTTTGTAGTTCCTTATTTTTGTACTTTTTTGAAACTATATAAATCAAAAACTATTTTATTTAACTTTTTAAAACAAAAAAAATTATGGCCAAAATACAGACAAAAAACTTGTTTTTCAGTTACTTTTTTTTTATTTGTTTGTTAATTATATTTTTTTAATGAGATCGATTGACAAATAAAACAAAAAAATAATAAGAAAAATAATAAGAAAATTGTTTTGTGTCAATGGAATGTTTTAATTAACTGTTTTTTGTTTGTGTTGTTGCTTCTTTTTAAACATAAGATGACATTCGACGTTTTAAAACTCGTGGACGACGTTGTACACGTCGATGACGAAATGGAATTAAAGGTTTTGAATTTGGTTTTGTTGTGACCTTTTCACCCCTTGAAATATCATAACCATATTTTTTTGTCATTCTTTCCCAAAAAAGATAATTATGAAAGAATGGATTTTGTTTAATTTTCGGTTGAAGACTTATTTCAACATATGGAATAGCTTTGGGAGTTACAGGTGGAATGGTTAATGTTTGAGTTGAAGGATTTCCAGTTTGAATAAATGCCGAAAAAATTTCTACCATAATTTTTTGAATTTTTGGATCATCTTTTGTTTCTTCAAATCCGGCATATACGAATGAATGAAATAGCGCATCTAACTCGGCGCCATGCGGTGCACCATCAATTTTATATTCAGTAATTTCTTTTGGTTTTTGATAAGCAAATACTTCAAAATATGTTGGATATCCGGCAGCAGCTTTATGCAAAGCTTCTCGAATTTGTGGGGTTTCAAAATGTATACTTGAAAGTAGCTAAAATTATAATAATGGATTACCATAGTCTATAGAGGAGATGATGAAATGCTTACATCTGTAAATCTATCAAAATAGAATAAATTATCAGGATTTTTTGGTGCTAAACAATCAGCAAAATGTGAAATAATTTCATTGCCAGCTTCTTGAGCCTTTGAGCCATATCTTTCTTTTAGGGCAACACATTTTCGAATAAAATCTTCTAACTTTTCTCGAGAATATTCTGCAATTTCATCATCTGCGCGATTATAAATTTCATCAGCAGGTAAAAGTCCAATTTGTTCAGCAGCTAAAATGTTAAACAGTTTTTAGATGTATTATTTTAAGAAAAAACTTACACCAAAATAGACTTTCTTTATTAACTAATCCAATAAAAGTTGGTCGCTTTGGAGCTTTTTGAATTGCTTCTTCAAAAGTTTTTGCTTTTACAAAATCTCCATCCATTCTTGGATTAAAGAATGCAAAATTTATATTTTGTTTAAAAATTCCCATTCCAAGCATTTGATCTTGAATATCTTCTTGAGTTAAATTTTTCATACATCTTTTAAGATCATTTGAATCTGGGCAATCAAGAGAAGCTGCAAGCTTTAAAGAAGTTTCAATCGTTTCATCTGAACGAGCCCACATTCCAAATGTTGAACCAGAAAGTTCAATAGTTTGTTGAAAAAGTTTATTTGCTCTTTCTGCAATTGATAACCATGATACAGATGCTGAACCAGCTGATTGTCCCATAATAGTTATACGACTTTTATCTCCACCAAAAGATGCAGCAAATTTATTGACTTGTTTTATGGCAGTATATTGATCCCAAAGACCAAGATTTCCTGGCATTCGAGAATCACCAGATGAAAAGAAGCCTAAAAATTAGAATAAAAGATTTATACAAAACAGCAGTTTTAAAAGTACCCCATGGTCCAAGTCGATATTGAATTGAAACAACAATAATTCCTTGTGGAACAAAATTATCTGCTGCTCGTTTATAGCCATATTGTTCTGTTGATCCCATCATCCATGAACCACCATGAATCCAAATAAGTATTGGAAAACCTTTTGGATCACGACTCTAAAACCCGAACTTGTTAGTTATTTCTGCTCTCTACAGAATAATATTCAAATAATTTACCTTCCATTTAGGTCTAAAAATACTCATATAAAGGCAATCTTCACTTGAACCAATTGCAAAAATTGGTTCATGTACGGCACATGGCTTTGGAAATTTTGTGGCATTTAATGTTCCTTTCCATGGTGAAGCTGGAACTGGCTTCTAAAAAAATATTTTTTACAATTCTTAATTTTATTAGTGACCAATTTTGGATCAGGCGTACGTGTGATTTTGGAGTAAATAAAAACAATTGGCAAAGAACTTGTTTTTATTCAAAATCAAAAACTTTTGGAACCGAAAAAATATTACACAAAGATCATTCCTTTTTTGAGAGACAAATGTACTTTTATGAGAATAAACAAATTAGATAACTTCCTTTTTGGGATTAAATGAAAAACAAAAGTTACCCCAGACAATCTTTTTGTAATTCAACATGAAAATCAGGCAACAATAAGGCAAAAAAGCAGTACAAAATTAACAATTGTGTTTTTTGCCTGATTTTTATGTAAAGTTTTAAGAAAATAAGGCTTCCTGGTTTAACTTACTTCAAATCTCAGATCATCAATTGGAGGCTTTGCAAATGGGATACCAAGAAAAATTTCTGCAATTCTGCCACTTTTTGTTTGATAATCAAAACCCTGCACGCTTCCAAGTGGAGTTTTAACTTCCGGTGCCCCACATGAAACAACCAACGGCAAAAACAGCAGCCAAATTGCTGCAGAAAATAAATCCATTTTTTTTTCAGTGAATCTGAAAAAAAAATAAACAACTTTTACTTATAAATAATTCTTTTGTTTCAAATTAAAGAAAGCGAAAGTGCAACAAAATTTAAACGTTAAAACCTGATTTATTAAAAAAAGTTGTAACCTTTTTTAATTGCGCAAAACCGCTGTCGCTCGAAAGCTTGCTTAAAACCTGATTTAAATGATGATCTCTTTTTATATAAAAAGTTTATCAGTGTTCTAGACTTTAAACACCTGTAACAGAATCGGAAAAAACAAAAAAAAGCGATGACTTAAAATTTTTTGGCAGATTTTTTTGGCTTCTTTTTATAAATAAAAAAATATTTAGGGGAAGAAAAGAAAAATTGGTAGATGACCTTGTTACACACAAATTTTGAAGTTTGAAGTTAAAACAATTCCATTCTTTTTAACTTGAAACCATATTTTGTGACAACAATAAAGAGAGATGGGGTGGAGATTTTATAAAGAAAGTTGAAAATGGCGTCAGTTATTTTTCAAAGGAAGGAAAGTTTAATGTGTCTAAACGACAAAAAATAATCGTGTCATATTTGTTTAATTAAAAGAAAAATAAATAAATATTTAAAAAAAAATTTTTTTGAGTTCATAGTGTTCATTCTTGTGGTAAAAAAAATGTAGTTTGTAATTCAAATATAAAATTTTATGGTTTCTAATCAAAAATAATTTTCAAAATTCAGATCAAAGAAAATATTTTTAATACAAAAAATACATAGTTTTATGTTTTTCTTGTTTATGCAATTTTCTATAAATTAAAAACATGATAAAATTTCATAAACAATTTTTTACCTTTAAAAACAAATGATAAAATGTTTCAATATCAAGTTGTTCAAATTACAAATTTTAACAGATTTGCAAATAATATTTATATTATGCTTCAATTCATTCATTGAAAATGTTTGGTTCCAAGCTTGAAATTTGACAAGATTTTATATAAATTTTCTGGGATTAGTTAAGGATTTGAGATTTTTGGGAGATAAACGACCAGGGTTGTTAAATTCCCGGGAAATCAGAAAAATCGGGAAATTTCCCGGGAAATTTCCCTGGAATTTCCCGCAAACCCAATTTTTCAGATTTTACATATCGCACCCGAAAAATTTAAAAACATGATTCACGAGTAACTACCCTTTTTTTACCTATATTAATTCGTTCTAATTATTTTTAAAGCTAAAAAAATCTATTTTAATTAAAAAAAATTAGAATTTTTAAAAAATTTTGGTAATTATATACCCAAAATTCCGGGAAATTAATTTCATTTCCCGCAAAAATCGGGAAATTTCCCGGGAAATTTCCCTGGGAATTTCCCGCTAATTTCCCGGGAGTTTCCCTTTGACAACCCTGTAAACGACCTGTTTCAAGAATATTTATAGCCCATATTTTGTTTAAAATTGAAATTGAATTTGAATCTATATTTATCCATTTTGCATTACAAATTTCTCCGTTCATTTCAAAACAATATTTTTCGCCTATTTTGTGGCAAGTGTTATAATGAATTTAATAGAATATGAATTAAATAAACAATGTAGAGATAAAATTGGATTTTTTTGATAAAAATATTTGCAGCATTTTACTAACATTTGGAGATGATGGATTTATAGCCATATAATAAATTATTGTTCTCTCTGGTAATGAAAAAATTTGTTTTTGCTGTTGAGAAGTTTCTTTAGATTTTTTAAAAACATGTAATAAGACATTCCATTTTTTCTTTGGAACTGTAAATGTCAATAATTATGTTATTATTTTGTTATTCGATGAGAAAAAATGATAACTTAAAAATCGATTATTGTTTCTTCGTGTTTAGTTTTCCACTGATGAAAAACAAATCCTTGAAAGAAAATCTTTGAGAGATGATGACCTTTTTGCAAATGCCATATCATAGATTTCTTCCAAAGAAATAACTGTAGTTTGTTCAATTAACTAAAAAAATCAATTCATGTTTTGCAACATCGAGTAGTCACCAAATTACAGTTATCCAATGAATGCACATGTACCTGATTTTATTGTTAATTTTTTCTAACAAATGCATTTTTAATTTCAAACAATTTCCATTTTTAAATACGATGTTTATTTAAATTTAATTAACGAGAAAATTTTTTGTAATAATATTTTCAAATTTGAAAAAAGGTTGATTTAAATAAAACGCAAAATGTAGTTTATGCAAGTTTGAGATCATTTTTTTTAAAAACAATATAAATTCAAAGAATTTATCATCATTTTTTTAAAATTTAGGCCAATGTCATTTTTTCATTCTTTCTGTTTCTATTTTTTTTGTTAAACTAATCTTAAAAGAATTAATTAATACAATCACCGTTATAATGTCATTTTATAAAAAAAGAAGTAAAAATGTAGTTCTAAATTGATCTTTGATATAAGAGCAAAACGTGACAAATCGATTTTAAAGTTTGTCATGTATGAAATTTTTTTTGTAAAAATACAATTTCTACCACACTAGTTAAAAAAGATTGAATTAATTTTTTAGTCTTTTTTTATTCTGTTATCTTTAAAGAAAATTTGATAAAAAACAGATAACAAAAAAATTGAAAAAATTAACAGAAATGAGATTTCCAGAATTTGGTAAGTCTTCAAAAGTTTCAACAAATTTTGATTTCTCGAATGTCAAAGCTGTAATATTTTGATTTAAATTTTCTAAAACATCATATTTAACTTCATTCAATTCAATTTCTTCTGCATCTGTTGGCTCTTTCGGGATTAAAATTGGCTCCGAAATAATTTCATTTCGAAGTTTAAAACGATCGCAAAGTCCGGTGGAATTTTCGCATATTGAAAATGGATATGTTTCACAATCAGCGTCAAATTTGCATGGATTTCCAATTTCATAAATTGGTCGGTTTATAACATTTCCTCTGAAAAATGAAATGTATCGATTTTTAGGTGGTTTTTTTAATAAAATTTTTCGCTCTAGGAGAAAAAATTTACTGTGGCAAATAATGACAAACAAGAATTGTTCGATCATTTAGATTTTCACATGATTTATATCCACATCCAACAAAAGTTGTTTTTGCCCAAGATATCTAAAAAAACTTCTTTCTTCGAAATGTTTTATTTTTTAGTAGCAAACCTGTGACCAATGTCCAATTCTTAATTTACTAAGTGCCCTTGAATAAATTGTATTATTTGAAGAAATCCCACCGCTAACATTTTCCAATTCTTTCCACCAATCTTCAATTGCCATAAAAATTGTTTTAATTTTATTGTAATTTTCTGCAGCAATCATAAAAAGATTTTCTCCAACATCCAAATCTGAATGATCCCAAATGCATTCATTCGCCCATTCTTGGGCAGATTTTTCAAGGTCACAATTGTAATACTAAAAATTTATTTTTCCATAAGTACATAACCAAACAGGGTTCTGTAAAATCGAAATTTCGGTAATTTAAAAAACTCTGAAATATCGAAATTTTGATTTCAACAGAATGAAACATTTTTTGATTACTAAAAAAATTCTTTTTGTGAAAAGATTTTTTTACAAAAGTAAGTAACAACATTTTGCGAAATCAAAAATTTCGAAAAACTTTGAAAAATCAAAATTTCGATTTGGAAATTAAGAATAACATTTCAGATTTCGATTAATTCAATTTAACAGTTTCAAAATTTCTAAAAAAGTAAAAACGACACATACTAATTTATACATATTTTTTCCCATTGGTGCTTTTATTCCTTTTTTAATATTCGATTTTCCATTAATGATCTGGGATCGTAGAATATTATGTTCATCAATAATTAAATCACGATGGGTATCATTTAATATATTTAAACATCGATTTGAAGTATATGTTTCTTCAATTTTACAAAAACTAAAATGGATATAAAAAATGCTCAAAATAAGTAATATTTGATGCTGCCACATAGTTACAACAATTTTAGAGGAAAAAAGTGGCACGATGAAAGAATCTTTATTTCATTTTTAAAGACAATTTTTTGATGACTTTTACGAAACAAAAAAGAGAGAAATAATCCCACTTAATAAATTTAATTATCATTTCAAAAAAATGAGAGCTGTTTTTTAATGCTCAAAGTTACAAGAAAGAGACAACAACATCGGTTCCTGAGGGATTATTTCGTTTCGATGCATGAAAAAATGTGTATAAATTTTTAAAGTTCTCATTTTAATGTAAAACATGTGACAACAATGTAATTTTTAAAGACCATTTTATTTTAAATTTGGACTTTGAACTTTTAGGTTCATTGTCTATTGCTTTAATACTTTGTTTCTACATTTATTAAGTTTTATAAAAAAATTTCTGGAGACAATTTTCTCATATAAAAAGTCAGAAAAAAACGTAAATCAATGTACGAAATATGATATTCAAATTTCGTTTTCTGCGACAATCAAAATTTGCATTTGCCAATTTTCCAAATGGTCCACAAATAATTGGTTGCCAAAAAACTTTTTTTTTTCGATTTAAGAATTTTGTTAATGATATTTATTATTCTTTGTTTATAAGCATCACAAATATATTTTATTTTAATGAAAAAAAATGCCATTCTAAAAATGCAATAAATTGGCAAACGCGAATAACCTATTGTTGATTTTAAAATATAAAACGTTTCCGACATAATTTTTTTGTCAATCGTTTCTCATCCATAAAATGCCTTCGTTTTTAGGGATTTGATAACACAATTTCTGTAAACATTTTTGGTACTTAATTGTCAAAAATTTGTATCAAATGTATTAAAATTTATTTGAAAAACTATATTAATTAATTTATAAATTTATCAAGTTATAAAAACAGTAAAAATTCAATTTATTCTAGTTACAGCAGATCTTGAATTAATTTTTCGTTTGAAAAATTCTTTTCGAACATTTCCATTTAATAACAAAATACAAAAGGGCGAAATCAGTGACTGAATGTCCATGGATGTTTTTAAAAAAATTAATAAAATGTGTCCATTTGTTTCAGAAGTAATTGTTACAAAGGACAGCTAAAAAAATTTACATATTTTGTACAATGGCAGAAACAATATTAATCTAAAAAATAAAAACTTACCGTTGAAGCCAAAAATATGGAATGTGAAATTAGAAAAACAAAAGATACGGTTAAAAGTCGAAATTCAAGTTTTTTATCAGATTTATGCAAATTTTCTTTAATAAGTAATATAAATGTTATTACATCAAAGACGAGGGTTAAAATGCATGTAATTACAACAATTATTGTATTTAAAATTGCAATACGAAGCTGAAAGTGTAATGGAATTAAATTTGTATTGGGTAAATTTTATTTTAAAAAATATCTGTGTCATAATTACATACAAAGCTTATTTACAAAATTTATGAAATTAATGTTTTTGAAGAAAAATTAAAATTTTAACAACCATAATATATTATATTTAAATCTACTTTAGCAAGAACGTAAAAATGTTTCCTTAATCAAAATTGTGCAAAAAGGAAACATTTTTGCGTGGGACTTCGACAAAGCTGAAAATTACGTAAAATAATATTGGGCTTTGACCAAAAAGAAACTTTGACCGACATGTAATCTTTTTTTGGTTTATGTTTGTTAAAGTCGCGTTTCGGTCAAAGTTCATTTGGTTGAAGTTTCGAATATTAATAATTGCTTAAAACCCCCTTTAAAATTATATGAATTTTTATTAAAGGATAAATTAAAATGAGGAGTCAAAAAGAATCCTTTTTGAAACCATGTCAACTTTTCCTTAAACTTCCTTTGTACATACCCATGGAATATCAGGTCTTATTGGATCAACAACAATATTTTGATAAATTGAATTATATGCAACTGTGCCACCAAAATACAAAAGCCATGAATAAAAGAGTGCCGGAAATGCAAATGCAAATAAAATTATATAAAAAAATGGTTTTCCATTCCAAATTTTTTTATATCCATGTGGAAAAAGAATTGCAGTGATACGATTAAAAGCCAAAATTACATGAAAAATTGATTGCGAACATCCAAATACCGAAAAACCATAAATCAAAAATGTTGCATATCCATTTTTTTCTTCCATAGGTCGAAACATTGAAAGCAGAGATAAAAGATATCCACCTTTGATGCAAAGTGTTGAAAATATCATTTCACTTAAATCCACGCATGCCAAAATTCTTATAATTGAAAAGAAAGGGGTTTTTATTTCTTTTGTGTCATTTGTAAAAAGAAAATATGCAAATATCAAATATAACAAATATGCCGGAATTAAATAAATAAAAGAAAGCAAAGAATACATTTCAAAAACTTCCATTTATATTTTAAAATTTTTTTGGAAAATGTTTCTTTTTCTAAAAATATTACAACTTTTGAAAAATGTTTTCTTTTCACAGAATAAATAATTTTTAGACTGAAAAATTTTTGTAAACAGGTGATAATTATTTGTAAAATATAATTATAGTAATCAAATATAGGTATACATGTCGTTTGTGTAACATTTAAATATATTAAAAGTCACATTAGTTGAAAAAAGTATAACATTTAAAATTTTTAATGTTATTATATTTTGCTAAGAATAAAAGAAAATGATCACTTCGCCAAGGCTCGCTTCATTTTTCTCTCTCTCTCTCTCTTTTTTATAGTCATCCTTTTTTGTGTTGTCTTTTTTATTCGATCATTCATTGCTGTTGATTTGGTTGTGTTGCTGGCCGCTGCGCCATAATATTATTAATAAATAATTAACTAATAATTAACTTGCATAAATAAAGGAAACCTTTATTTATAACATATTTGTTGTTAAATGTGACGGTATCGAGCTCAAGAAGTGCCTATTTTATAACACGAAAAGATTTTTTGTGTCTTAATGGAATACAAGGTTTTACATAAATTTTTTTTATTTCGAGTAGTAAAAGTAAAAATAGGAAATCACAAAAAAAGTATACAAAATAAAACTCCTGAGATTCTTTCGATTATTGAAAGGCTTTCGATTTTCATGGCAGTAAATAAAAGCAAAGATAATACAGCTAATTCCTTTAATAACCTGGTGGAGTTCTTGGTGGAGCACAGTGTGAACATTTTCCACCACTTCCAGAATCTCCATCGGCGCCACGTTGTCCAGGAGCTCCAGCATGTCCGGGAGCACCAGGGGCACCGGCATCTCCAGGAGGGCCAGGTGGTCCAGGTTGTCCAGGGCTGCTTGATCCGGGTTGTCCGGGTTGACCAGGTTGTCCAGCAGGGCCAGGGGGACCAGCAGGGCCAGCTTGTCCGGGAACATCTTGAACTTGTCCAGCAGGTCCGGGAGCACCAGGTTGTCCAGGTCCACCGGGTTGACCAGCTGGTCCAGGTGGGCCTATAAATTAAGATAGAGACATGTAAAAGAGGATAAGTTACAAACCAGGAGGTCCAGGTTGTCCATCCATGGCAGGTCCAGGAGATTGTCCAGGGGCTCCAGGATTTCCAGGGGCACCTTTAGGTCCAGGTGCACCAGCTGGGCCAGGTGCAGAAGGTTCACAGGAGAAGCAGAAGTCGGAAGCAGTTGCTTGTTGTCCGGGTTGAGCATCGGGGCCAGGGGCACCATCACTTCCGGGTTGACCGTCATTTCCATCGTTACCGTCTGATCCGGGTGGGCCAGGTGGACCTGCTAATCCGACACCACAAGAGCAGCATGATCCACCAGATGATTGACGAGCATTAAATCCAGTTTGTGAATGGCTTTGTGCAAAGGCATTGTAGTTTTGTTGAGGTTGGGGTTGAGCAACTCGGTGTTGTTGTTGAACTGAAAATGAATGAAGTTAATGAGTCTTGTACCTTTTTAAATTTACCAGGGACTTGAGGACGTTGAGGATGATAAGGCTGTTGATGATGAGCTTGTTGTTGGTGATGAACTTGTTGAGTTTGTTGTTGTTGATAATGTTGTTGTGGTTGTTGAGGTTGTGGGTGTTGTTGATAAGTTTGTTGTTGTTGAGGTTGATAATGTGGTTGTTGTTGCTGTTGTTGGGGTTGATAGTGTTGTTGTTGTTGAGGTTGGTATTGTTGTTGCTGGGGTTGATAGTGTTGTTGTTGGGGTTGGTATTGTTGTTGCTGGGGTTGATAGTGTTGTTGTTGGGGTTGATATTGTTGTTGTTGAGGTTGATAATGTTGTTGTTGTGGTTGATATTGTTGTTGTTGAGGTTGATAATGTTGTTGTGGAGCCGTAACATATCCACCACCATATGCACCACGCTTCAAACGATGAGTAAATCCATTTGAATGTGTAACTTTGGAATATTCTTCCCATAAATTTTCAGTTCGTGATTTACAAAATGCAAGTTCTTCTTGAAGTGAAGATTGAACATATTGAATATAGTTATATAACATTGGTACAGCAAGAATTGCAGTTAAAGTTGCAACCGTTGAAATGGCAACACCAAAGAATGCAAACTTTTTCAAGCTTTCAGCTTCATTTGTCAACAGCTTTTGGGCGTCCTTGTCCTGGCCCATCTAAAAGTATTGCAAAGTTAAAAACTTATATTTTAAAAAATAAAGAGAAAACTTACTTTAAGTTCAAATTGCTTTGCCTAAAGCCGAGTGATGACATTATAAGTTTTTTGTATACTTTATATACTAATTTCAAAATTTGGTTTAAAAGTGGAACGTTTGAAAAGGGAGGTGTTACCGCATTTTTTTTTTATTTGAAACCACCCTTAAGTGATTATACAAGCACAAATGTCAAGCATCTTTTTTTAGTGGTTAATATTAGGGCAAAAAAATGTTTTTAAACCTGTTTCCGCTTTTCTTTCTTTTATTACAGACGCTTTTTTTTCTTTGTTTCGGAGAAAAGCAGTAAATCAAAAGAAAAACAAAAGTGAAAAAATTTATTTTGTTTTCGTGTTTTTATTTTAGCAATTTGGTCATACTTGAAAAGTATTTTGACTTTCAATATATTTCGAAATTTGCATATTTTTATGGATCTCTGTCAGACTTGTGTCATGTTTTTCTTCCAAAATTGTTACAATCATTTTTGATTCAATTAATCTCATAAGAGTCATTTTTTGCGCTGCAAAAGGAAGAATATGCCCGGAGGCAATTTGAAAAACTGGTTGCAATTCCACTTAAAGTAAAGAAAGTGAATCTCTATTATGCAATGCGATCATTATAAAAATTTTTTTCCGAGAAATGACCTTGTATATTTATGTGCAAAAAATAAAAACATTATTAGTCAGATATTTTATTGCAAAAATTTTACAAACAGTGAAACAAGAATTAATATCCTGGAGGTGTTCGTGGCTCTGGACAATGTGAACAGCTTCCTTCATATCCCTTTTCTCCTTCAGGTCCTACAATTTATTTAACTTTTTTAAAAGTATACCAACTTTAAGCTTACCAATAGGACCAACAGGACCTGGCCTTCCATTCGTTCCCGGTCTGCCCATTTCACCTTGAAGCCCTTCTTCACCTGGAACTCCTGGGAGTCCAGGCCGCCCAGGGACACCTTGTTCGCCTTTCTGTCCATTTGGACCATTTGAACCTGGCGGGCCTGGTTCAGCATATCCAGGAATCAGTCTTCCAGGAGCCCCAGAAGGTCCACGATCTCCATCTTCGCCTGTTGGACCTTGTTTGCCCGGAGGTCCGCTTGAACCTGGCATTGATGGTGGTGGCGAAAATCCATCTTCACCCTCTTGCCCTGGAAGACCTGAAGGTCCCTTTTCTCCTTGATTTCCCGGAGGCCCTAAAACAAAAAAAAAGATCAGTGGATTACTATTATTCTAATTTTACCGGGTGGTCCAGCAGGACAGTTAAAACAAAAATCTGAAGCTTTTGGTTTTTGTCCTGGTGCAGCATCTGGACCGTTTTGGCCATCATTTCCAGGACGACCATCAATTCCAGGTTCCCCATCAATCCCTGATTCACCAGGTGGACCAGCTGGACCCATTCCACATGAACAAGTTTGTGAAGACATTGCTGCTTTTGAACTTCGAATATCAGAAGTTCGACCTGATTGTTGTTGATAAATTTGTGTAATTGGAGGCTGTCTTTGATAAGGCTGCCGTTTAATTTGATAAAATTGTTGTACAGCTAAAAAAATTAATTTTAGATAGAGATAGAGGTAGTAATATTGTAGCATACGTTGATAGTATTGAATTTGTGGAAAACCTGCAGAGACATAAGTTTGACGTTTTAATCGAAGTGGAAGGGAATCAGGAGAAGAAGTTGTTTGAAGCTGCAAAATTTAATTTTTTAAAACTTAATATTAAATTTTTTGTTTGATGATGAAACAGTAATTCAACTTTTTAAACAAAAATTTGAAACTTACCAATATATATTCATCCCATAACATACTAGTTTTATGATGACAAAATTCTATATCATTTTGAAGCAAAGATTGTGTATATTGTATATAGCTGTATAATATTGGAACAACAATTATTGAAGAAATTACGGTAGTTGTTGAAATTGCAACACCAAATAACACTATTTTTCTTAAAGCTTCAAAATCTTTATAATTTTCATCGGAGTCTTTTTCTTTCAATTTGGCCATCTTTTATGAATGAAAAGAAATACTCTTTTTGTTTTCAAAGGTATTTATTTATATTTTTTTTACATTAAGGAAAGACCTGTTTTCACTTTTGTATTCATTTTTAAAAAGTAGATTTTGTCTGGATTGGATGTTTTTCGTCTGTAATTATCCTTTTTTCTTTTTTATGAAAGGGATTTTATTGTTTCAAAACAAAAAAAGACAGAAAAATCACAAATGTAAAAAATAATGATAAATTTAAAATGAAAAAATTTAATTTTTAAAAAGTTTGGTCGTTAACGAAAGAGACATTATTTCTCTGCAGCTTTTATTTTTCTTTTTTTCAATAAAAAAAATTGAATTTTTTGAAAAACTAAGCAATTATCTAGCATTGTGCATGCGCGACTCAAACGCCAGTGTTCCCATTCATTTTTTTCAGTCAAAAGAAAATACAAGAGAGGTATACTGTAGAAATTTAAACTTTTTTTTTAAATTTTGATTTTTATCCTAATAAATGTAAAAAAATACGGAGATTCCAAAAATCCAACTTTTGGATATCGTTTTAATGCAAAAAAATTTTTTCAGAGAAAATAGTATTTTTTTACGTTTTTTTAAAAATGATGTACTACACATTTTCAGTAACCTTTTTGTGACCACACCTATTCGATGCAGAATTTTTTTCTGCATCGAATAGTATTTTTAAAATTATCGCGGTCAAAAGTTTGCGTCTATGGCTCAGTGGGGGAAGCGCCGCCTATCAGTCCTTCGGTCACTGGTTCGACTCCAACAATCGTAAACTTTTTTTAAAAAATGAACTGCTGTTATTTTTGGATTCTCCATTGTCGAAAGCATATATGTACCAAAAACCAGCTTAATCGGAGATAAAAAATATTTTTGTGTTTCTGGTGGGATTTGAACCTTGAAAAATAAAATTTTTTTTTGCTGCAAAAAAAGTGTTGTTTGCGAACGCGACACGAAAATTTGTATAAAGAAAATGTGTTCCCCGGCTGAAAAAAAATTCTTTTTTTTATTTTTTAACAGTAATATTAAGCAGTAACATTACTTTTTTTTACTCATTTCTTTTTTACTTTCCATCAATATTTTTACTGCGCATCTAATGATACCAAATTTATTGCATTTGGCGAACTTTGAAAAAACCCTGCACATTGCTACAATTATCTCAATGATTTTAGATTAATAAAAAGTAAAGTTACAAATGTAACGACGTTTTTGAGTTAGTATAAAAATATTATGAATGTTTGTTTTTTATTACTTTATATAAATTATTTTGTAATTATTGCGTTCTTTAAAACCTTTAAGTTTGCTATATAAAAATAAAATAATGCGGTAATTCTAAAAGCGGTCCGAAATGTTTTTTTATCTGTTGATAATAATTTAACATGTAATTTACAAACCCGATCAAAAAGTTACGATCAATCGCGCGATCAACACCGATTTTGCTGGCGCTTTGTTCCACATTGACAAAAAAGCATCCAACTTTCAACTTTTAAAAACGAACTTTTTTCAACTTTTTTACAGCTTTTCTCAATCATGAAATTACTGTTTTTACTTTTATTATTTTTCATTTTTGATGAAACTTTTGCAAAATTTCGTATGGAAAAAATAAATTATATTTGGTCAAAAGTTGAAAGAAGTAAATTGGATGAAGAAAAGTTGATTAAATTAAAGGTACTTTTTTTACTTTAGTCTTTAACGCTAAAAAGTTTTTTAGGGTGAGTTGCAAACTTTTGATACAACATATTTATCTCATAAACAAGATGGAGAACATTTGAAGACAAAATCTATAAGCTTAAAAGATGTGGATCAAAAACTGGAACAAGTTTTGGAAAAATATGGTTTGGATGATGCTTTAAAAGCTTTTAGAATTGTGAGTTCTTTGTTAGAGATGTATTTTTATGCAATGGTGCTTTTAGAAATACAAATATGAAAAATCAAAGATATATGCAGAAGAAAATATTCCAAACAATAGTGTTAAAACTACAGAATACAAAAAAGATCGTGTATTTTCTGATAAAAGATTAGAAAAGCTATGGAATGATGCAAAAAATGATGATGATTTAATCCTTGAAGAGCTTGATGGTAATTATCTTGCTATTGATACTTTTATAATTTTATAATGATGGTTTTAGACTTTTATGAAAGATTGCAATTACTTGATTCAAAGATTACTGCTTATGATGAGCTACGATCGAATCATAAAGAACATCGTTCAAATCATATTGAAGAAGATGAAGAGCATGATAAAACTGCAATTGCATTAAAGCAACAAAATCAAATAATCGAACAAGAAATTGTGGATTTAAAAGAAATTTTAACTGGTGTCCGAGAAAATCCTTTCAATGAACCACAAGCAAGAAGAAGATGGTCAAAGGTATGGTTTTTGGATACTGTACCTCTTTAACAATTGAATCTTTTTTTAGCTAATTTCAAGTAAACGTGTCTCTCCTGATCAACTTACTGCTTTAAAATCTGATATTCGACAATATGAAAAACATTTAATTCGAGTAAATCATCATAAAAAAGTGCTGCAAGATGCCAAAAAGTTATCACATTCTGAATACAAAGATAAAGCGGATGAATTTCATAATGAACAAATTTCTGAATTGGATCAAGAACAAGAAAAGCTTGAACGGAAAGCAAAGAAATATGAAAGTTATATCGTTGGAAAGGTTAATGAACTTGTTTCTGCTGGACATGAAGAACTTTGAAATGGTTCAACTTCGACTGTGATAGTTTTGCATTTATACATTTTTCAAGGGTAATTGTTTTCAATCTCCAATGAATGTCGTAATAATTTTTGTAATAATTTCACTTAATTTTTTATGCAGGTTTTTATTTTGTGATTGTTTAAAATTATGATAAAAAAAGAAAACGTTCTTTTTGTTTCCGGTTTTTTTTTCTTTATCAGTCGATAAATAGAAAAAGGAAGAACAAACGAAAGACGTCTTTTTCATAATAAATTATTGATATTTTTTGTTTAAAACTTTTTTACGACTGTTGTAACAGTGTTGTTTATCGGTTGAAACATCTTTTTATTAATTTTTCCTTGTTTTATTTATGGTAAAAATTTAGTTTTGGTACGGTAGTTATGGTAAATTCACCAACTTCTTTAAAACGTAGATTACCATTTATTGATATGGAAAATTGTTGTCCTGGTAAATAAATTTATAGACATTAGCTTTGGAGACGGTTGTTATAGTTCAGTATCTTAAATGCTAAAACTAAGATACTGTGTTAGCGTCATAAAGGCAATATATGTGATACTATATCAATCACATTTTGAGCACTTTAATAAAAAAGACATTTTTTAGAAAAACGCATTAAAGAACTTGCTGAAAAATTTGAGGTTAGTACAAAAATTAATCGTCCACAAGTATGTATGCGTTGTGTAAATGGTGAATCCGGACACATTACACATCATCTTGAATCCCTTCCTGAAGATTATCAAATGAAAGATGCTTAACTTAAACATATTTTTATAATATGTCTTTTAGTGTTAACAATATTGTACAAAATTTTGCAAAAAAAATTGATTAACTGTGTTAATCAGGGTTTTTTTAATCTTGGGTTAATTTATCGTTGCCTTTTGTGTTTATTGTTTATGCATGTTTTAATTTATTTGTTTTAAAATAAATTTAATATTTTTTGAGTAAAAGTTTATTAAAAAAATAAAATACAGTAGTAAAAATATCTAATATTAAGAATATCAATGTTTTCGTTTCTTCTTTTTTGTTCGATCTAAACATCTTACATTTATTACTGTAAAAGTTAAGAAATAAAAAACATACCTGCTTTATACTCCACATCTCCACCAAGCCAATCACAATCTGCATCATTTAAAGTATCATCATTTATAGTATCACCAAATTTTCCTTTTCTATCTGATTGCTTTGTTTTAGCTTCGGATTTCTTTGCCATTTCACTTCTTTCAGTTTTATGTGGTGTTTCAGTTCGGGTTTTTTGTTGATGTGGAGATTTTAATTCTTTTAGACGTTTTGATTTTCCAATCTTTGAATGTTGTAGTATACTTTTTTCTTTGTTATCCCCCTAAAATATGAAAGATATATAAAATAGAAACATTGTAAATTAAATGAAGCGGAAAATTTCATAAGTTTTCTTAATATTAAAGGAAAACAAAATATTCGCTTTATAGATAATCTTGAATCATGAAAGTATCGAAACGAAAATACTGACTCAATTTCTTCTGTGCAACAAATGTACATATGCATTTTCGTTTCAAGACTTGCCTGATTCAGGATTATCCATAACTTGAATACTTGGTGTTCTTTTGATATTAGGAAAATGCATAAAAAAGCTTACCGTAGATTCTTGATCTCTTTGAATTGCTCCACCTGGTCCTCCACCAATTGCAACCACAACATTTGTTGTTGTTGCATCTCTTCGGCTTTCAGAAAGTCGACCTTCATTTTGTTTTCTTGAACCACATTGAATAAATATCAAAGATGAAAATATTATTACTGCTAATATTGAACTTGTAAAAAATATCTTTAATTCACTAAAATTCGTTAAAGGCAAAAAGTGTAAATAATTAAAGCGAAAACTTACGAAAGAAATAAATCAATCATTTAAAATCGTTGTGTAAAAAAAGCTGCACGTTCGAATGTAAAATTCATCAATGGCTGCTTGGAAATTCAAAGAATGAAAGTTTAAAAAAATGAAATTGCGGAAATTAACATATTTTTCGAATAGAGCTTGAATTATCCGACGTAATATATAATACATATACATATTACGTATTACGTATTATGGCAAATATGCGTGTTTCAGATTGTGAAATGGAGATTCTCCAGGAGATTGAGAGAATATCAATTGAGCTGTTCTTAAATTTCCTTAAAAATTAAAAGATATCTAATGTAATTTTTGCGCAAAAATTAAATTTTTTTAAAGATTTTTTTCTTTTTTTTTAAATGTTACAGCTAGGAATCTGCACCGTTTTTTCAAAGTTGTGCAATAAACATAATTTTGGTACCAAAAAATGCAGAATCTTAATATTAATACAAATTGGTAAAAAAAATTATTTGGTTAAATGCTGATAAAAAAGTTATTTGATAAATAAATAATGAAAATACTCTAATTTTTTCGTCCAACTTTTTTGACCCTCCTTTGCCGCAATTTGAAATTGTGCCTATCAGATGCAGAATTTTTTTCTGATTTTAATAGTATAAAAGAAAATCAATGGAAATCAGTGTCAAGAAAGTTATAGGGAAAAAACAAAAAAACTTATTTTGCTTGTGAACGTGGGGCCAAATTTAAACTTTTAGCATTCTGTGTTTCAGTGAAAACGATTGAAAATCGATTTGTTTCAACAAAAAAATTTATGTTTTTCTTTTACTTTTTAAAACAAAAATTAACGTATTTTTTAAAATTGTCCAATCCACCAAATTGACTTTTAAAAGCTTTTTATGTCGGTCAGCATCGGCTTTTTTATGAACATTATTATCGATGATGCCGGCCAACAAAACCTAGTGTTTGAACTTCAAATTCGATGCGTTGTATTTTTTTAATTATAAATTGATTTATTTTTCAGGCTTAATCACAATGATTCTTCCTTTAGAATTTTATAATAAATGTGATCCATCATACAAGGAAGTTATTGATCAACTCGTATCATTTATTCTTATGATCTTGGTGAAGTATATCAAATTATAGCAACAGTTTTTAAATTTTCAAGAATGTATCTTACACCTAAAGGATATTGGGTATATTGTCATAAAATGAACAAGTGAGTTTTTTGGTTTGTACTTTTAAATGTATGACTGATTTTTTAGCAAAAATAATTATCATTCTGGACTCTGCTGTAAAATTCTTAACTTCATATGTATTACGAAGATGACTATTACTTTAAACCAGATGGTTATGAACATCTTAAATTACTTTGCTTTTCGAAGGATCTAGAATATTGGGCTGCAACTGAACAGGACCTTGAATATTCACATCATAAACTTGAAGAATGCTTTCATGATTTTGAATTAAGTACAAGTAAGTCATTTTTAGTTATTATATTGGCTTTAATTATCATTATTTATTTTAAGCTCGACTTCCATCTGCAAAACTTGTAAAACGATACAAAGAAATGAAAGCATTGTATCAAAAAATTTGTGCTTCTCAAAGTGGTGAAGAAGAGTGGTTCAAGCTTTTACTTGAAACTAATGATGATGCTTTTATAAAAGATAATGTTGAAATTTGTCTTGGCAATTATTTGCTCAATGTTGAATTATGGAAGCTTTATATGGATTATTTAAAGCAAAGTTGTCAATATAAATGTCTCTTGGAACTTTATTCAAAATATTGCCGCTTTTTCTTGAATGATGATGAAATGAAGAAAGAATATCAAAATGCTATGCTAGAACATGGACCTGTTTATCTTCCATGGAAAAATTTGTTCGAATTTGAAAAAGGTTGTGATATGGAAGAAGTTGAAACAACCAACTCCGATTTGTTATCGCCTTTTAATTGGTCCTGAAGAAGTTTATGAAGGTGAAAGTCTTACAATGAAAGAATACCCAAAAAAAAAGAATTATTTCCAAAAAACATTTATATTACTGGAAATATGTTTTGTGATACATATAGTTACCAAAATGCTCCTTTGATTGATTTTCTACCGAAATTTTATCGCTGTGAAGCTAAATTTATTCGTCTTCCATCTGGTATTCATTTATCTTTTGATGAACTTAAATGCCTTATTGGACATGGTGGTGTTATTAAATTGGAAATTTATGATTGCATACTCAAAGATGAAAAGAATGAATGTGTTGCTTTGGAAAAGATTATGGCTTATTTACCAAATATTAAACATTTAAGGTATGTCAATTCGTTTGCCATCATCTTTATTTCTATAAATTTTTAGTTTAAACAATGTCAAAATGACTACAGAAACACCTCATGCGTTAACAAGCATGAAATTTAATTCAAAATTTGATGTCATAATTATTGACCTTATTTCTGGTAAACCATTTGATGCTAAAGAATTTTTGAAGTTTTTGAATGTGAGTTTTAGTTCCTGACACTTTAATTTCATTTTTCAAATTCATTTTTTTAGGTTAACAAAACTGATGAACCATATGAATCGATCCATTGCAAATTCACTTTTTATAAAGAATTTGACGCTGATTTTGTTCAAATGTTTGAAAAGCTTATGGAAGATTGTAGAACACTTGATTGGACTTCTGATGTATCTGTTGATGGTTGGCTCGGCGATAATGAAGAAGAAGATTAATTGGAAACTGAAAACTGATAGTAATAATATTGATTTAAATTTTTTATTACTGTACATTATTTTGTGTTATAAATATTTATGTATTGCGTTGTAATAAAAATCGTGACTTCATTATTTAATATTAGTATCTCATAGTCTGGCATTTTACATTTTTGGGGTAAATTGTTTTTTTTCACTTTAATTTGGAAATTTTTACTTTTTGCTAAAAGAGGAGAACACAGATTTTAATCGCTTCAATGGTGAAAGGAGCAGAAACTCTATCAATAGATTCCAGTATTGGCTTCAGTCGTTCCTAAAGCTGCTATCTAAATTCCACCCATTTCAAGATTAGTGTTTTGATATGGCATTTTTAATCCCCTCTCTCCCAGCTTGCTTTAAAATTTTTTTCATAACTTTAAACATTTTTTTTAAAAAAATTTAAAACTCAAGAAACGAAAATTTCATTGATGATTTCTGCTTTTTTGTTTTTTAAACTTTAAATGATTTGAAATGTAATTAATTTTTCAAAAAAATTACCGTAATCATTTCCACTTTTAGTTTGGTCCATAAATTGTGCCAGCAGTTTAGAGAAATAATATTGTTCAAATTTCACTAAATGATATCAGTCAAAGATTGTTAGATGATAATGGAAATGTGGATGAGGATGAAGGTGATCCAATTTCAGCAAACTTTAAATCTCTTGACACCCTTTTTTTCTTTTAAGTAAAATTGGTTTTAAAAATGAAGAACTGTAATAAAGTTTTTAGTAAAATAAATGTTAAGTATAATTTTTTGGAAAGAGAATTAAAGGCCATTTTCAATAGTTTATTCTGAATCAAGCTTTATAAGATATGGTTTTCTGCTAGGGGCACACTAAATGGTGGATGGACGGGTCCGGTGGAGTGGACGTCTAAACGGTGGACGGATTTTTGAAAAAAGTTATAAAAAAAAATTCGAAAAATTTCACCATACGCAAATTAGGATTCATCCTCCAAAAATTTTTTGATTTCAGATTTTTTTTTAACTGTTTTCTTAAAAATCCGTTCACCGTTTAGTAATCCATCCACCGTTTAGACGTCCACTCCACCGGGCCCATCCATCCACCATTTAGTGTGTCCCCTTCTGCTATGATTTTTTTGTCAAGATCTTATGAAATTTTTTATGTTTTATAAAACTGATCACGATTCGGAAAACAACATGAATTAATAAATCAGTTTCAATAAAATTATCAAATTTTGTTACAATTTTAGATTTTGTTCTAACAGTTTTTAAAATAATTTACTAAAAAATATTTATTTTTTTGTAATACACATTTTTTTATGTTTACAAAAATTTATTTATTTTACATTGCATAAAAATAAAACGATAAAAGAATTCTAACCAAATTTAAAAGAAACTTTAAAAAAGCATTAACTCAAAGGGATTGGACGATTTGATAAATTTTTCATTTTAAGGTTTATTTTGAAATGGCATAAACCTGACAAACAGCCAAAAGACAATAAAAAAAGACCCTGGTTTTCAGGTTTATGCTTTTTCAAAAAAAAGGTTAAAATGAAAATCCCTTTTAAAGCCATGTTTTTACAATTTGATAATACTGCAGTAATCAAAAGTTTCTAAAATAATCGATAAAATTTTTGATGTTTAATTTAAATTGCTTTTTGAGCTTCTTCAACCAAATGATCCCATTTTTCAATAACTAAAATTCGCGTCATTTTATTTTTTTTAAAGTGATAAAACTTACTTGAATGATAGCCTTTTCAGTTGAAAGATAATCAGCGGATGTTGTTTTATCAGTAATAATTTCTTTAAGCTTTAATAAAGCTGTACCAAATCTTTCATGGACTACGGAATATTTAGAAATTATGATTTTGGCATTTTCTGTTGAAAAATCAGCAAAAAGCATGTAATCTCGGAATACGATTTCAATTTCTTCTTCTTTGATTTTGACAGATTCTATTTCATCATTTTTAGAAGCTCTTTCGTCAATTTCGCTGTTGTCATTTTCAAATTTTCCAATTTTTGATTCTGCATTTGTTTCTGATTTAATTGTAAAAAAAACTATGAAGTTAAAAAAGAGTAGTATAATTACTCCTAAAATTTTTTAAAAAATTTGACAGAATTAAAATTATTCAAATGCATACATTATCTAAGCTTTTTGCTTACCTGTCTAAAAATTTTTCTTAATTTAAAAAACTTATAATCCACTTAAACTCAAATTCACTTTTTGTTTTTTCTCTTTTCATTTTTCATTTTGCTTTTTGTTTATTCATTACTCTCAAGTGTTTGAAGGGTCAATTAATTGTTTAACTTTTTAATCATCTTTTTTTGAGAAGTTTCACAAACAAATAATAAAACTTTTTCAAAGTAAAAAAATGCTGCAGTTTTTTTTCTTCATCTTTCTTAAAGCTGCTATAGTAAAAGTAAGAATAAATGAGGATTTACGTTTTCAAGTGTAAGTGTGGGAATCTGAGGCTGCCCCTCGAGGCTCATCGATCATATTGTCAAATTTCGTCGTTGTCGTCGATCAAAAAATGAAACTTCCGTCTTCCTCGAGAATTACGTCGACGCCTGGGCAGCAGTCGTCTCGTTGTTGCTGTCCATCGATGACGAGAAAAAAAAAGAACTCAATCATAGCACAAAAAAATAACAATGACCAAATAAAGTGAAAAGTGAGATCGGAAAATTCGAGACAGCTACGAAAAAAAAGAGAGAAATCTGATTCAAAGAAGAAAAAGCGGATAACGGATATAAAGCATTTTTATTGTATTATAGCAATACTAAAAAAACGGATTGAGTGACCATTTTATTTTTTTTATAATAAAAACGTCAAAAAATGTTTCGAATTATATAATCGAAATTTGAGGCGTTCTCAAATATAACCAATTCAATTCAAATAATTCAATAACCATACTTTTTTCAGTTTCGTGTTTTTATCGGTTATGTTTTTTTCGTACCTTTCTTTTTTTTCTTTTAAGAAGTTAGTTCTTTTTTTCTTCCATTTAAAACTTTGTTGTTGAGACAACAAAAAAAAACCGAAGATAAAATCCCCCTTATTTTTGTTCCCAAAAAATTTTTAATTTTAAGTACCTCTATGTTAGTCAGTCAAATAGAACTCACAACTTAGTTATTTTCTGAGTTATGTCGATCCCATTCTTCTTCCATCATATCCAAGCACCCTCGCAAAGAGAAAAATGCGTAATCGGTTTTTATTTATGTAAGCGTCCGAGAAAAAAGCAATTTTTTTACTTGTTTTATCCTTTTTCTCCATTTTTGAATTTTTTTCTTTTGAAACAAAAAAAATGAGTTTTTTTCTGTAAAAAGCTTGAAACAATCTTGTATTTTTTTTGTTTCAAATGCGGAAGGAAGAAAAACTAGCTCAAGTATTTCGTCTCGGTTTATTTCTTTAGGGAAGTGATTAAAATGACAAAATCTTGTGATTATCAGAAATTTTTAAATCAGCAGTTTTGGTTAATATTTGTCTTTTAAAGTTTTTCTTAGATTTTTAAACATACAAATTATTAGTTTGGTGTTTTAATTTTTTGATTTTCTTTTTAAAACTATCCGTTTTGTTTTAAATCTGTAGCTCGTTTCTAACGAAAAATCTTTTATGAATAAATTTACTTTTTATTTTTTTAAAATTAAATAGCCTTTGAAAAAACGAAAAAGTTTATCTATTATTCAATTTTTATTTTTGTTCAAATTTTTTATTTAACCTTTTTCACGCAAACATTTTTTTGCAAACCGTTAAGCTTTTGAACTTTAAAAAAGTTCTCCCAAAAACGAACAAAAGAAAAGTCAAATTTCAGAAAAAGAACACCTCTCAAAAATTCGGTCAAAAAAGAGCTAACTAAACCTGATCATGTTACATTTTTCTTTTCTTTTTTTGTGATCCTTAACTTTTCTGCCACGCTTTCTTTTGGTATTTCCATTATATTTTCCTTTCTTCTAAAAAAGAACTTTCAGCTTTTAAGCATATGCGCAAAAAAAATGTTTTGTTTCATGTTGTCCGCCCGCCGCCGCTGCGGGAGTCCCATTCTTCGTCTTCGATAAGCATCAGCCCAGGTAATGTCGAGCCAAGTTAAGCCATGAAACAGAAAAAAGCAGCAAACGATTTTCCAAATCAAGTGGCTTGGCTTCAAAAGCGAGTCATTTTTTTCTTTTTTCCATGATTTTTTTTAAAGTGCGAAAAAGATGCTCATTTCATTTTTTGATTATTGTTTGAAAAAAGAGAAAAAGTGATTAGAACTTTGAGGTTTTTAGACTCCCCACTTTAGGCGATGGGGGATAGTAGGTAGATAGATGGGGATGTATTTTCGATGACGTCGTCGTTGTCAATGATGCTGGGGGATTTATGAAATAGAGAAAGCAAAGAAAGAGGAAAAAACATTGCTCGAGAAAAAAAAGAGCTCAAAAAAGGTAGAAAAGTAAGACTGGAAAAAAAAGAATGCTGACTGTCTCCCTTTTTTTGCGTTGACCACTTCTTTCTCGTGAAAAATCCTTCATTCATTCATCCCTTCCATCATCACATTCTCGTCACTTAAAATGGATGGATGTACTCAGAAAAAGCTTGCGCATAATCTTTTTGTAATAATAATCGCACCTTTAAAGCTGCTACTTTCATTTATTCCTTTTTTTTGATCGATCTTTTTTTCTTACTTTTTTTTTCTGGAAAACTTTTTCAAAGTCCGGTCTTTCCGGTTTTCTGTTAAATTCCGTTTTACTTTCTTTTTTGTATATTTATTTGTTAACTTTTTTTTTTCTTTTTTTCTCTTCCGGAAATCGTCTCGAACCAATTTCAACATCGTCTTCATTTTTTTCCGTGTTCGTTTTTGTGAAACTTTTGTCTTTTGTTTAAAGAAGAAAAAAGGATTACAAATGTATTAGCATTTTTTTAACAGATCGTTAATTTAATTTCTTACTTTTCAAGCACCACCATTTAAATTCCTCCACTTCCTTCAAAGAAGTGCCATCCTTGTAGAGAGGCAATCTCCTCTCAATTTATTATATTTTATTATTTTTATTTAAAAAAAATTACTGTTGTTTTATTAAATCAGATAAATATTTCTGTAATGATTCTTCGGGTAATAATATTTGTGACAATTGTTGTTGGGTGCTTTACAAAAGAAGATGATAATTTTATGTCAGCTGTAAGGAGTTTAATTTATGGTGAACAGGTAAAATGGGGATGTTTAATTTGGAGTTGTAAAAATGTTTTTATAAAAAATTTAAAAAGTTGTATTTTGAAAGATTTTCATTTAATTAAAACTAAAAATTGAATAAGAATGATGACATCGAAATTTTTTGAAGTCCTAAATTGAATAAGTTGAATCAATTTATATTTCTTTGATTGTTTTTTTAATATTAGCTTTTCGATTAAAAATCTGTTTTTGATAAAACTTTGAAATCAAACATCCGTCATAATTTTGGGAATTTTCGAAGAAAAAAACATTTTTCGTTATTTTTTGAAAAACATAGCTTTCAAAAGAATTTCAATTTTGTGCCTCGTTTTTATTGTATCACTTATATTTTAGAATGTAACAAATCAACAATTATCAGATGGCACACATCCTGGTCTGCTGCCATCTTCTTCGGTATCACAATATCCATCCCAACCAAATACATATAACAGTTATCCACAATTTACTGTTGGTAAGTAACATTTTAACTTGGTCATTTTGATTCTAAAAGATTTGATCAAATCACGACCAAAAATACATTTTTCGATTCTTTTTTGTTATTCTTTCTCTTTTTCTTATTTTTTATTGAAAGATAATTTTCCTTTTTTTGGAGCAACAATTAAATGTTTGGGTAAAAGATTATCTTCGACTTTTTTGTTTGGGACGAATTTAGATGGTGCTTTTTTTACCTAACTTTTTTTGGAAGGGGACAACTGATGACGAAAAAAACGAAAAGGGAACGCAAAAGTTTTTGGGTTAAAAAATTTTTTATTGTCAAACAATGGGGGGCACTACAAAAAAGTTTTTATGTGTTTGTTTAAAAAAACAGCTGCAATGAAAAAATCTAAGAGCAAAAAAAATGAAAATATCCAAAATTTTGAAATTTTCGTTGCAGGAGTTTCAAGTTCCGGTTCACCATGTAGTTTACCCCAACAAATCGGCACAGGACCCTATCGAATTCCCCGATGGTATTTTAATCCTGCTCGAATGCGTTGTGAATTGTTTTATTGGTCAGGTTGTTGTGGAAATGGAAATAATTTTAATACTTTTCAATCGTGCCAACAAATTTGTGAAGGTTGGTTTTAAAGTTTTCAACTATTTTTTTGAATCGTGTTTTTTCTTCTCACGCAATTTTTAAAAAGTATGGTTTTTTGGTTTGCACACGCTCGCCGGTTACACACTTTTTTTTAAACAAACATTGAAAAAATTAATGGTGTAATTTTTGCACATTTGTAGCATTTTTGGTGTGGAATTCACTATTAATTAAAAATTTAACAAATTATTTTTGAAAAATTTGGTGTGTTTTTTTTGAGCTAATAAGAATTTAGGAGGAAATCTTGGTACACCACAAAATTCCCCGGGTGCACAACAATTTTTAAATGTTCAACAATCATCACAAATTCCATCCGAATGGCTGTTAGGACGAAATGCGAACAATAATAATAACAATAATAATATTCAAGTCAGTGTTAGTGTAAAACAATTTCCACAAGAATGTTGTCAACAGCCATTCTCGCCAGGAATTGGAGAATATGCCATTCCACGATGGTACTATGAAGGCCGAAGTGGAAATTGTCAAATATATCTTTATCGGGGTTTTGGTGGTGCAGGAAATAATTTTCGTTCACAAGAAGAATGCCAAAAAATTTGTAAAGAAATTCATGCAAATGCAAATGCAAATATGGCAAATGGTCCCGCTCCACATATTGTTATCCCGGATAATTCAGATACAAATGTTTTAATTGGATTTGGACAACAACAACAGCGAACAATAAATATTCCAAATATTGCTGCATATACAACAACATTTTCACCAATTCAACAATATATTGTTCGAACAACATCTCCACAGACACCAAGTATTGAAATTGTTATACCTCAATTTCCAACTGCTGCTCCTCGATCAATTGCTCCAGCTCCACCACAACCACCACTTCCTCCTCCGCAACCCCAACCACCCCAATATCGTCCCGAAACTGCTGCTCCTCTACCTCCGCCACCAGCTCCAATAACAACAACTCGAAGACCCCTGCTCCTTCCAACTACAACTCAACCACCACCACTCCAACCTCGTGCAACAACAGCCTCAACAATAAATTCAATTTCTGAAGGTGCTGATGTAAATCCCAATTTTTTATATCCCCCGAAAAAAACAATTTGTTGTGTGCTTGCTTTTGTTTGCTTTCATTTTTTCACTTTTGCACTTTTGCACCACCCTTTAAAAACATTAAAAATATTGACCTACATTTTCTTTCTTTGAAATTTTTAAATTTACATAATTTTTTGCTATGTTTGTTTTTTGCGTGCTTTTTTAGTTGATCCATGTACACAAGAGCGGGATCAAGGCGTTGGAGCCCTACAACTTCCAAGATACTTTTTTAATAAAGAGACAAAACTCTGTGAACAATTCATCTTTTTTGGTTCTGCATCAAATCGAAATAATTTCAATACCCTTGAAGAATGCCAAAATCAGTGTCCAGGTTTTGTGCTTTTTGTTTAGATTCTTGATTCTGATTTTTTGAAATTTGCTTTTTTCAACTTTGGAATCTGATTCTTTGAAGTTTTTTGCTTTGCTTTTTTTTGTTTGCAAAACTTTGATTTGCTTTTATTTTTTCTTATTATTACTTTTTTAAATTCAAAAACACAAATTTTTTTCGATTTCAAAATTCTTTGGTTTCTTTGTTTTTGGAGTTTCTTGGGGTTTCTTCTTTTCGAGCAAAGATAACAAAATTCCATTTAGAATCCCCCAATCCATGTGCATATGGAACAACAACAACTTTAATGTCATGTGCTCCAGGAAGTGTCTTATCACAAACATGTTCCGGACAAGTTCGTGTCCCTCTCTTACAACGAAAATTATCTTTATAATCTTTTTTATAGCAATTTTGTCATGTCGGTGCAACTCCACAAACTACAGTATGCTGTAATAAACCTGCAACAAATATTGATCGATGCTCTCAACCTTTAAATGTTGGAGTTGGAAATAGTAATTTACAACGATGGTATTTTAATCCTTTGACTCAACAATGCCAACCTTGCTTCTACAAGGGTTTACAAGGAAATGAAAATAATTTCCTTTCAAGACAAGATTGTGAAAATTCATGTGCAAGTAAGTTCATTTTTCTTACAACGATGCAAAAAATGCTAAACGCTCAACAAAAAGTACTTAAAAAAAATAAGATTTAAACAATAAAGTTCAAATATGAAATTTATCTCATCCAAAATGTTTAAAAATTAAAATACAGCACAATTTTTGATGCTGAATGAAGTTGGTAGACTTCATTCAGCATCAATTCCTATATTGTTTTACAAAATAATAACAATTTATTCAAACCTTTCATGGTAACGAATAAGAAAAATCCGGGCCCCAAATTTTGAAGCCCGGCTTTGACGTAGTCCGTGCTTAAACCTTTGTTTTCTTATCCGCAACCACCTTTAAGTTACTTTACTTTTTTTTATTATATATTAAAAATTCAAAAAAGCGTTAAAAAAGAAAATCAATTGCTTTTTTTATTTGACACGAAAAAAAAATGTGATATTCATTTATTCAAAAAAAGGGAAAGCAAATGAACACTTTTTAAAGAAAAAAAGCAAGAAAAAAAAATGTAAAATTAATTGCGTTTTTAAAGAAAAAAATGATAATTACCGAATTCAAAAAAGAATGAGTAATATTACTTTTTACCTCAATTTTTTTAATCGCCTCAAAACGTATTACTTTTTACCTCAAATATGAATTTGAGGTAAAGAAAGTAATACGTTTTGAGGTAAAAAGTAATCTTTTTGAGGTCAAACTTAGTTTTCAAAAATATATTAAAAATTCAAACAAAAAAATCAATATTTTTCTATATTTTTTTGCTTCAAATAAAATGTGTGTTTGTCCGATGAGACACAGAGAGTCGCAAGTAGCAAAATGTGTTTCAGTTGAAAAAAATATTTTAAAGAGAGAGAAAAGTGTGAACAACTTTTTAAATTTATTTTTAACCAAAAATATTGAAAACAAAAATTAATTTGTAAAAAACTGTATATTTTTATACAAAGCAAATAAAAACAGAGCAAAATAATATAAAAATCTTTTGTGAAAAAAGGATTTTTTATGACACAAAATTTTTAAAATTTATATTTAAACACTTTTACAAAATAATTGCATTTTTGAAATTGCTGTATTTTTTATTTTAGTTAATCCATGCAAGCGAGGAGTTCCATATCGAAGTCAAGGAATTACTGTACAATGTTCAGCAACGAATCAAGCAATTTGTCCTGCATGTAAGTTTTTTTTGTAAACATTTTTTTGTTACATTTAAGTCTGAAATTATTTTTATAACCAGAAAAAAGCAATACATAATTATTAATTAAAAATTAATTTCTTTCAAACTGAAATTATAAAGGTATAAATACCTTTATTTCTTCATTTCTTTTTTAATGATAAATGTTTTGGAACATTTAGACCATCATTCTTTAAATCATTTGCTAAAACATTCTTACTTTTATTAAGATTTTTTTATAATGAGGTTATTGATGAACCATGAGTATCATTTTGTGGATTTATTGTTAAAGATAATTTTCTGTTGTACGAGCATTCTTATTTCTATTAAGATTTTCTTATATAATGAATTAAAATATTCAAAAAAAATTTGAAAAACAGCAATCAATAAATTTTTTTGGTTGAAAAAACTATGCATTTAAACTATATTTTGTGCACTAGCCGATAAAGTTAAAAAAGCGTCATCGTTGAAAAAGAAGAGAAGTGCCATTTTTGACAGAAAAGCACCTCTCTTCTTTTTCAACGATGACGCTTTTTTTTATTTTATTGCGATAAACTGTAATACACATTACTCGCCGATATCGGCTAGTGATGTGTAGTTTAGAAATTCAAAAAAATTGTCTGCAAAAACACAAAACGCATTAATTTCTATTTTTTCCTATTTTTACTGACGCTCTTAAAACATTAAAAAGAAAATACCTAGAATGATTCTTTTAGAAATAAAAAATAGCAAATACATGGAAAAAATATATTGTAAAATAAGCATTAATTTTTTTCGAAAAACTTACAAACTTAAAAAAATTTTGTTTTAGCATATTATTGCCATATTGGAGCTGATTCATCGACATCTGTTTGCTGTCAAGCACTTGGTAAGTTTTAAACCCTTAAAAAAGCTTTTTGTTTTGATTTTTGCTGTGTGTTTTTGACTATGCTTTTTGTTTTGCTTGTAGTGAGCAATCCCTGCAATGAAATTTTATCAAAAGGTGAAGGGAATGCTGCTTTAACCCGCTATTATTATGATGCTGAAAAGCGGCAATGCCTTCCATTCAATTATCTTGGAACAAAAGGAAATACAAATAATTTTTTGACAAAAGAAATTTGTGAGGTGTGTAAATTTTTTTGAAGTGTTTTTTTAAGTGCTTTTTTTTTCTTCATAGGAATTATGTCCAGTATGGGTAAATCCATGTATAAAAGGTGAACCATTACTTGGAATAAATTCAAAGCCAACACAATGCCATCAAAGACAGCCATGTGTTGCTGGTTATTATTGTCATATTGGATATGATGATGAAACAACTGTATGCTGTCCATCTGAGAATGATGCATGCTCAATTCCAATGTCACAAGGATTTGGTCCACATGTTATGTCAAGATGGTATTATGATTCCCTTCAAAGACAATGCAAACAATTTACGTACAAAGGTTTACGAGGAAATGAAAATAATTTTTTGTTACGAGATCATTGTGAACAAACATGTCCAGTATGGGAAAATCCATGTCCATCAGGGGATCCAATTCTTGGAAGTGATAATAAACCAAAGCAGTGCTTCCCTGGACAAGATAATACATGTCCATCAACTCATTGGTGCCATGCAGGATTAAGTCTTTCTTCAACTGTTTGTTGTCCCGGACGACAAGATCCATGTGTTTTGGCAGTTTCGGCAGGTAGTGGAATTGGTAACCAACAAAGATGGTTCTTTGATATGACAATTAAACAATGCAAATCATTTGTTTATAAAGGAATTAAAGGCAATGCTGTAAGCTCCTATTGTTTGATATCCAACAATATATATTAAACCTAATTTAGAATAATTTCGCAACAAAAGAAGACTGTGAACAACGATGCCCTGTTTTTGTTGATCCGTGCCCCCTTACATATGCATATGCCGGAGTTAGCAGTTTACCCGTTCAATATGTTAAATGTTCACCTGAAAATCAACAATGCCCACAAAGTAAAAAAGTTTAATTATTATCCCGTTCTTAAAAAAAATTTTTCAGACTTCTGGTGCCATCTCGGTCAATCTCAAGAAACCACAGTTTGCTGCCCAAATGCTGTAAAACCTTGTACCCTTCCATCAAAAGTTCAAGGAACTGGTGAACTTCGATTAACTCGTTGGTCCTATGATACAAATTCTCGAGCATGTGAACCATTTGAATATTTTGGAATTAAAGGAAATCAAAATAACTTTTTAACTCGAGAAGCATGCGAATCCTCTTGTCCTGGTTAGACATTTTTAAGCCATAAAATTTGCATAAAAATATATTTTAGCATTTGAAAATCCTTGTAAATCTGGCGATCCATTTATGATTGGCGGAAAACCGCAATTTTGTAAACGTGAAACTCCATGCCCTGCAAATTATTATTGCCATATTGGAGTTGATGATAAAAAATATTGTTGCCCTGCTATGGGTAAGCCAAATAATTTATTTAATCAAAAACAAAATTTTAGGATAAAAATAATCGGTGAAGGAGAAAGACGAAAAGCTTGCTTTTATGTTTGCATTTTTGAGTGCTTGCTTTTTTTGTGTTTTTTGATTAACATTAATACCTTTTTTTTGCTTTGCTGCTGATATATGTTTTATCAATTTTTTACAATGGCATTTTAGGAGGTGATCCATGTGGTCAACCAATGGATCGTGGAATTGGTGGTGCACAATTATCTCGATGGTATTGGGATGTTTCACGGCAATGTTGTTTACCATTTAGTTATTGCGGACAAAAAGGAACACAAAATAACTTTTTAACAAAACAAGATTGTGAACAAACATGTTTTGGTAGGTTTTATCTCGATATTTTAAATTTGTAAATTTTGTCTCTTGTCTAATTATATCTTATGTTTTGCACATATTCAAATTTTTCCATTTACCCTTATAAAAACCACCCATCATTTCAGAAATCGACAACCCCTGTGCCTTAGGCGAACCCCAAATGATTTCTCCTAATGAAGTCCGATTTTGTTCAATATCTAATCCCCTAACCTGTGCCCCATCATATTGGTGCCATTACGGGGCAACCGAACAAACAACTTTATGTTGTCCTGGAAGGGGTGTGTATATTTTACCTTTTTTTAGTTCCTTTATCCCTTTTATCCATTTTTTAAGTTGAACCGCAAGATGTCTGCCAACAGCCAATGGCACAAGGAACTGGAAATGGACAATTATTTAGATGGTATTATAATTCAATTTCGCAATGCTGCCTACAATTTACATATCGCGGCAGAGAAGGAAATCAAAATAACTTTTTGACTCGTGAAGAATGTGAACAACAATGTGGTAAG
Source organism: Panagrolaimus sp. PS1159 (assembly GCA_963922195.1). Lineage (NCBI taxonomy): Eukaryota > Metazoa > Nematoda > Chromadorea > Rhabditida > Panagrolaimidae > Panagrolaimus > Panagrolaimus sp. PS1159. The sequence continues at coordinate 2,450,018 of CAWUHW010000008.1, forward strand.
ACAGAGAATTACTAATATTTTAATTTTACTAAATAATTTTTACCACATAATTAAACGACACAATTTCACTTTAATTTTTATGGATATATTAAATCTCCTCCAAAATCTCTCTCTATCTGTCTTTATCATTTTTAGTCTCAATAAATGTATGCCCATACGGGCAACCACAAAAAGGTTTAACTGGTGGTCGGCCAATTTTGTGTACTTTTAATGGCACAGAATGTGCCCCAAATCATTTTTGCCATTTGGGATTAGTCCCAGATGAAAATCAATGTTGCCCTGGGGAACCAACAAATCCAGCAGCCTGTCAAGGGCTTCCTCCACAGGAAGGCATTGCAGGGCCAACTGGATCACAACCGATGGAACGTTGGTACTATGAAGTTACAACAATGTCCTGCAAGCCTTTCACCTTTGATGGAAGGAAAGGAAATCAAAATAATTTCATTTCTGAAGCTGATTGTGCTGCAACGTGTCAGGGTTCGTTAAGTGATAAAAAACTTCGATCATTGCTTTTTTTCGGTTCGGTGATGGCTTTTTTTATTTCGACTGTCGGTTTGAGAGACTTTATTTTTCTTGGTTAAAGGGTTTTTATACTTTGGTTTTGGTATTATTTGATTTATTTTGGTTTCTTTTATTTTTAATGGTTACTGGTTTTTATCTTTTTCTCAAACATTTTCTAATTTTTAATTGAAATTTTGATTTCGATTTTGATTTCGACATCTGTTTCGATTTCTGATTCTATCTTTCATTCAATAATTTTTACTTTAAATTTCGGTTTTTGGATTTTGGTTCTCTTTTTTTCTCTTTCATTTCTTTTGTGTGCTTTCATTTTTATTTATACAAAATCTGATCTGCTTTTTTTAGTCTTTGTAAATCCATGCAGTTTACCAATTTCAATGCCACCACAAACATGTTCAATTGATAATCCAAATACCTGCAGTGGTGGTAGCTATTGTCATATTGGCGGCTCTCCCACGACAACAATTTGTTGTCCATCAGGTTTATTCGCTTTTCCATTCCAGATCATTAATAACTTTTTTTAAATTTTGTAGAAGGTGATCCATGTCAACTTCCACTTAATTGTGGAATGGGAAATGAACAACTTTCTCGATGGTACTTTAATCAACAATCTGGAAATTGTCAACCATTCATTTATCTTGGAATGAAAGGAAATCAAAATAATTTCCTTTCACAACAAATGTGTGAATCTGCATGTGCAATAAATCCATGTGCAGAAGGAAATCCTTTCATTGGCGTGGATGGCCGTACACAAACTTGTTCAGCTTCACAAAGTCTTAATATGTGCCCTTCTTGTATGTATGATGTATTATAAATTTAATATTTGGTGAATCTTTTTTAGCCTATTGGTGCCACATTGGAGCTGATCAAACAACGACAGTCTGCTGTCCTGGAGCATCACAAAATTCTTGTAATCTTCCAATGAGTACCGGTGAAGGCAATGCCAATTTAGAAAGATATTACTTTGATTCATCTTCAAAAACTTGCCGACAATTTATTTATAATGGCTTAAAAGGAAATCAAAATAATTTCTTAACACTTCGTTCCTGTCAACTTGCATGTCAGCCATTAGATAATCCATGCATCGGACAACCCGCAACAACCCCATCTGGACAAGTTCTTTTCTGTTCTGCAACAAATAAAGATACATGCCCTGGTAAGTTTACATTTTTTGATAAACTATTATAAGAGGCCAAAAAAGAGAACTTTTTCCTCGATTCTAATAAGAAAGTGAATAAAAAACAAATAATATGTCATCATAAAGATTTAATATTTGTTCTCTTTAAATTGATATCGGCGCAATAAATTGCTAAATTGTGTTTGAAAAATTAAAGCTAGATTTTTAAACAAATATTACAATATTTAACTAATACTCTATAAACATTGCAACATTTAATAACATACCTTAAAGAAGCATATTAGTTCTTTTTAAAATATATGAAATATTCAAATATTTATGGAACAACAAAAAATGAGAAACAAATCAATAAATAAATAGTTTTTTAAAAGGATACGTGTAATTGGTTCAAACTATATTTAATGTAGTTTAAAAAATTTTTAAATTGACGTACCGGTACACTTCAAAAAATTTCTTTTTTGAGGTTTAAGAACCTAAATAAGAATGTCAAACTATCTTTGGAAGTTTTATAGAATTCAATCGATAGTTTAAATTAAAACTGTTGATTTTGTTAATAAAAAATTAGTTTTAACTAAAAAGTGCCAACTAATTTTTAATCAATTAATTATTATTGCTTGCTTGAACACGACGGATTTCAGTTGGACGATTTCCATGTAATTGTTGATTTTCAAATCCAATATCTTCTAGATCGTAAACAAGCATATTAATCCTTTTCAAATATATTACATATTCAAAACTTTTTGGAACAAAAAAATAATAAAAAATCAGTGGTACGTCTTACAAAGTGAAAAATTTATTTTCAAAATATATTTTCCACTGTCCACATTTCTCCGTGGTGGGAATAAGGATGGACAGGGGCCCAAATTTCAGGCCCCGGGGCCCGGGGCCTTAAAAAAGCCTCGAAATCTTTTTTTTTCCAGATTTGATTAAAAAAATTTTTTCCAGACTCGATTAAAAATTTTTTTAAGACTTTAAAAGCGTTAGCACTCTTCATTTCTTTGTTTAAAATAACTTTAACGAAGAACAGCTTTGATAAAAATCACCTCTATAGAGGTCATTTTTTTCATTTTTATGATAGATCATGCTTAAAACCCGTTACAACAGCCGTTTTGCTAAAGCCCCGGGCCCCCATATCGGGGCCCGGGGCCTTCACAGAGGCCCCAGGCTCCGTAAGGCCCCGAAGGCTCAGGCCCCAAGCCCCGTAAGGCCCCGGGCCCCCGTCCATCCTTAGGTGGGAAAAATGACTGAGTGGAATGCTTTTTCTTTTCTTGAATCAAACTATATTTTTGAGCTAAAAAAAGATAACTTTTCCTTTGTTAAAACTGCTTATGAAATTGGATATATTAGAATATCCAATTGAATTTAATAAAAAATTCAATCAATTTTATTGTTTGCATATTTTTAAGTTGAAACAAATTTCAATTAAATGTTTAGTGAAGAGTTTACCAAGATTTTTTTAAATGACTGAAATTTTAAATTCCTTAAAGTCTTTTTAATTTCATACAAAGTTTTTAAAAAAACTGGAAAATTACCAGTAATATTGCTGCTATTTTACAAACTATCCAATAATACAACTGTCCCTGTCTTTTGTTCATTATTTTGTTCTACTGAAGAGTAGTGTTCCAGTCCCGTCCCGTAGCCATTTCAGTCCCGTGAAAATCCCGTAATCCCGTCCCGTGGTCCTAAATTCCCGTAAAAAATGAATGAAAAATTCCCATTCAAAAGAAAGTTGCATTTTAGCATTTCGGGTACTAAAAAATGTGCACGGTTTATAAAAATAGCTCAAACTATTTTTATAAAAAAAGTTGTTTGAGCTATTTTGATTGTTTTTTACGTAATTTGTTATTATGAGCAGAAAAAATTTTTTTATATTACATTTATAATGTAAAAAAAAATTTTTCTGCTCTCTTTTTGGGTAGATTTTTTTCGACGGGAATCACAGGATTCCCGCGGAAATCCCGTGATTCCCGTCCCGTGGACATTTCTAAAAACACGGGAATTCCCGTTCCTGTGATTTTTAGAAAACGGGACGGGACTGGAACACTACTGAAGAGTTACTAAATGCGAATCATTAATAACGGATAATTTTGCCCCATCCAGCACCTTTGCTATTTCTTTTTTCGAGTCAATAAATACTAAATTACTTTTTATACTATTTACAGTTAAATCAGATGCGGGGACAGTAAGATTATATTTCATAAACGTATTAAATATTCAAACATTTGTAGAAAAAAAAGTGAATCAATAAATTTCGCTTGTTGACAAAAGCATGCGCCGAAACTATATTTTATGTCGTTTATGAATTTTAAAAACTGAGAATTTTTTGGAATTAGAAGTGTATTTTGTCAATTTAAATAGTTTTATAATTTTGTCACTGAAACATCAAAGATAAAATGCAAAATGAAACAATGTTTTTTAAAATATAACTTCTCAAAAATAGAAATTGGATATAAAAAAAATATACGTTAATTTTAGTCAACTTTTGGTGCCATCTCGGAGCTACCCCTGAAACGACTGTTTGCTGTCCAGGTGCAACAAATCCATGCTCTGTCCCCCTTGCCCCTGGAACCGGAAATGCTGGATTAGCAAGGTTCGTGTTTTCAGTTAAATTAACAATCTTTTTTCATGAATTTCGCACTTTTTTAGATGGTATTATAATCCTGATGATCGACAATGTGTCCCATTCCAATATAACGGTAAACGAGGAAATCAAAATAATTTTCTTTCTCAACCTGAATGTGAGCGAACATGTCCTGGTAAGTTTAAAGCCTTTTTAAACATAAAATTGGAATAAAATTCCTTTGGGGCAACAATCGGGTTTTGAAAGAATGTTTATTAATTTATTCATTGTTTGTTTTTTAACTAACATTTTTTCTTTTACTTTTTTTGCAAGATTTGGGTTTAGTTTTTAAAAATCCATGTATTGATGGAGTTGTTGAAAAAGATAAATCTGGAGCACCAAAAGTGTGTGATCCAATGATGAATAATGGGTGCTCAAAAGGGTACTTTTGTCTTGCTGGTGACACATCTGAAATACAACAAAATTTTTGTTGTAAAATTGTTTCAAGTAAGTTTTAACCATCAATGAAAGGATGTATGAAATGGATTTAGAAGATCCATGTGAAACATATTTAAATGAAGGAGAAGGAAGTAAATCCCTTCATCGATGGTATTATAACCCATTTTCTGGTACATGTCAGGCCTTCATTTATCGTGGATTAAAAGGAAATGAAAATAATTTTCTTACAAAACAACTCTGTGAACAGACATGTCAACCACGTAAGTGCTTTCAAAAAAAAGATTTCATTCGGATTACATAAATCGAAATTTCGACATGGTAAAATTCAAAACGAAATTTTGGGATTTCATATTCGATCTTTTTTTTAATATTCGTTCATGAAAATATTATCACAAAATTATGTCTTTCCACATTATCGAAATTTTGATTTTGTGATGAAAACTTTTTTGATATTTCGATTTTTCCAAAAACCCTAAAATTTCGCTTGAAATATTTTTAGTATCAAATGTCTGTTTTGGTGGACAAGAACCCTTTAAAATTGGTTCAAAAATCTCACAGTGTACTTCCAATTCTGATTGCCCACATTCACATTATTGCCACAATGGAGCTGAAAAGCGTGCAAATGTTTGTTGTAAAAAGCAAGGAAATCCATGTGAACAGCAGCTAATGATTGGAATTGGAGATTCAAAACTTCAACGATTTTATTATAGTGAAGTTGATGACCAATGTATTCGATTTAATTATTCTGGATTAGCTGGAAATGAAAATAATTTTGCAACAAAATCTCAATGTGAAATTGTATGTCCTGGATTTCGGGATTTTTGTCCACACGGAAAACCATTGTTAAACAAAGGAAAGCCAACAATGTGTGGAATTGATACGGCATGCCAAAAAGGATATGTATGCCATGTTACAAAAAAGGAAACTAAATCTGTTTGCTGTCCAGATCCTGGTAATACTTGTTTTTTGAGATATCTGGGATTTCAATATCTACTTTTTAGCTTCATTTTGTTTACTTCCAAGAGAAATTGGTCCATGTCGAGGAAGCGAAAAACGATATTTTTATAATCGAGAAACTGGAATTTGTGAAAAATTTTTGTAATTAGTTTTTGAAATTTGAAAACTGTTTTCAATCAATAATTTTTAGATTTGGTGGTTGCCTTGGAAATTTGAACAATTTCGAAAGCCTTGAAAATTGTACAGAAGTTTGCTGTGATAAAGGCTATTCTTTTTGATCTCTTTTTTTCACATTTTTTAACTTTCCTTAATTACTTACGTGTCTTTTAATTTCAACGCTTTAAAGTTTTTTTTTTAATTTAATTTGCTTTATTTCGATTTATTTTAATTTAAAAGGTAAGTAGCTTCAGCTTTTAAAAAACCATTTTCATTAACATTTCTGTCACTCAATTTTTTTTTCGGTTCTATCGCCGTTTTTCTTCTTTTTTTCTATTTTCCTTTTTTTCGTTTTTGGTGGCTACTTCTTTATATCCTTTTTTTAAAATTTTAACTTTTTATTGTTTGATTTTTTTAAAAACAAGGTTGTGTGATTACTTTTTTGTTATTGGGATTATAGATTTAGAAAATCCGATTGTTGCCCAAAATGAATAATATTATTGTTAATAGTTGTAAGGATAAAAAAAGGGATATATTAAATCTCAATTTTAGAACAATTATGTTTACTTTCAATTGATCGAGGAGCCTGCAGTGGCCAACAAACGAGATATGCTTTTAATCGACAAACGGTAAATATTTTTTTAAAATAAATTTTCTAAGAATTACTTCTACATTTTTCCAAAAAATTATAAAAGTTAATTTTTTGCTAGAGCGCATAAATCCAAAATAATAATGAGAGATATACGAAATCCCTTCCCTTAAATCATCCAAAACCATTTTTTAGAGTCAATGTGTCTCTTTCACTTATACCGGCTGTGGAGGAAATTTGAATAATTTCGAAACAATGGCAGATTGTATGGCGACTTGCGGAAATGTTGGATTCCGACGATAAAAATATTTTTTAAATAAAAATGACAAAAATTAAAAAACTATGTTCGGTGTTTTTTTTTTCATATCTTTGTTCTTTGTTTGTACACTTTTGGTCAATTTTCTTGTCTCCTTTGTTCATTTTTAAAAATGTTTAAAATTTTTTATTTTCGCAAAAATTTCAATAATATAATTTTCAAAAATTTAATGAGATCTCCGCTTTTTTTAAAAATCGTGAAATGGCGAAGAAAACTCTGAAAAAAATCAATTTATTTGTTTTTTCTTTAAATTGTTTTTAAAATGTAAGAAATGTGAAAAAAAATAATTGCGTAATAATAAAGGTTTAAAAAATTACATTATATTTTTCATACAAATTTTAACTCAAAAAAATATTTTTATTTTGAAACTTTTTAATTTTTTGACATATTTCTGTGAAAAATTTGAAAAAGATCAATATATTTTTATTATCATGTGTAAAATAAAAATGTCAAATATGCATTAACACTGTCTGAAAGCTTTTTAGTTTTTGTACAATGCTTTTATATTAAAAGTTTTTTATGTGGCAAAAAAAATCTTTCAAAAACCTTTAATAACTTTTTTAAAACGGTATTTAAGAAGTAATTTTTCTCTGAAATATCATTCATTTTGAGCTCTCTTAAAAATGAAGTGTTTGATTCTTTTGGTTTTCCTTTTCGTTGCAACCAATGCATCTTGCCCCTTTTACTGTCCCCCAGGTACTACTTGTGATCCAGTAGGACCTGAGCCAAAGTGCTATGTAAGTTTTTTCTTGAAAAATTAAAATCTAATAATTTCTTAAGGCTATTAAGCAAAGTCACTGCTTCAGCGATGCTGAATGTCCAGAGGGCTTCAGCTGCGACGAATTTCGTCGATGTCGAACTTGGACAGTAAGTTTCAAAAGAAAAAATAGAAACGTTTGAAAATATTTTGCATTTTTAGGGATAATGTCAAAAAATGAGAGATTTGAAAAAAAAATGTTTTATTCCCATATTGTTTTCATAATAAAATCTTTTAAAAATTGTTACTAACAATAAAAAAAAATGCATCTTAGTCATGTATTGATTTTATTATATAATCAACATCTGGTTGTTGAAATCAGAAAAAACATTACAGATCAAAAATTCTCAATAAGAAATCTTAGACATTTTTAAAACCATCATTTTACGATTCGCTTTATTACAATTGCTGTAATCCATATAATAATTTTCAAAAAGTATTTTAAAGTTTTAGAAATTCCAAATTAGAGGTCAAACTTATCGAATCCTTTTTATTAATTTCTTGACATGGTATTTTATTCCTAACAGCTAAATTTCATAAAATATTCAAAATTCACCAAAAAAGAAATTTGTTTTAATTTTTATTGTTAGATAAAATTTTTTTTTTCAAAATGAATATTAAGGTTCCCTTGTAAGAAAAATTCTTCTTTCAACATCAAAAGAAAATTTTTTTGTGTTGAAAGAAGTTATTTTGTGTAAAAAAGCCAGCAACTTTTTTTTGCTCATTTGGTCTGTTTTTTTCATCTTTTTAAAAAAGAACCATCTGTGATCTGTCTTGCAAATATGTTTGCGAAAAAAAAAAGACTTATAGTTTTTGACAAAATACAGATACACAATTAATTTAATAAAAATTGTTTTTTATAGATAAATTTGTTTCAATTATGTTAAAAGAGTAAATTATTTTGACTTATATTAACCTTTACTAAAATACAATATTATAGTACTTCTGGAAGTCGTGCAACAGTTCCTTCAACACGTGAAAGGTCATTTTCTTTGACACATATGCAAAATCTTGAAATTAAAGATGATGAGATTTTAACTCCAAATCGAAGGTTTGCCATTCTGAAAATATTGTATTTTTAAAAAAATCAATTTTTTAGTGGCTCTTTTAATGATCTACATACTGAATTTACTTTTTCTTTAATATCAGAAGAACCACGTCCAGATGCTTTAAATACTACAGATGAACTCGTTGAAAAGGAAGTTCATAGAGATTACAAGTATAATCTTTTGGAAAGGTTAAGAGCAAAGAATAATATGCGGCATTCAAAGTTCCGTAATTAATTTTTTTGTGTTTGTTTATCTTTTTTTTTATTTAGTATTATAACTATGCATGTTTTTATTTGTTTTTTGTTGAAAATGTATTTTTTTAGAACACAATGCCAAGCCATTTTTTCAATGAACAAAAATTTTTGTTCATTGAAAAAAAGCCCAGACTCAAGTCTGTGCCTTCCGCACTGACTGCCTTGAGCATGCGTAAAAAGCATTTAATGCGCACAAACTGCAAAGCGAGGCATTCAATTTTTTTTACGCATACTCAAGGCAGTCAGTGCGCATTCAGTGCCTGTTGTAGAAAAATACTTGCAATAAAAAGAAAAGATATAAATATAAAATTAATATTGTTAACTATTAAATAATAGTTACTTTATCAGACCTCTTACAATCTGTTATTCAAGCATCTCGAGATTTTGTTACATTTCATAAAAATAATCGTCTTATTGTTGCTAAAACTCGTAAAGTAATTGCAAGTGAAAAGGAACGATAAAAAGAAAAAGAAAAGAATGCAAAGCTTCGGCTAATGAAACTTATGATAGAAGACGAAGAAGGAAATCGGCAATTATTGAGTGAAAGAAAGATAAACGATTGGTGTATCTTTTGGAACAAACATCAACAAGTTGAAAAGAATCGTAAACAACAAGAACGTGATGATGCAAGAAAAGCTATTGAAAGTAAGACTTTCATTTTTTCTAGACACATAATATTTTTTTTTTTAGATGATGATGAACGTGAAGAAACTCCAAAACAAGATGAACTTGAAGCATGGCTTGAAATGAATCATGGATATGAAATGGTTTCTCGAAATATTGCATCTGATTCTGATGATGAACGGGAAGAACCATGATGAACGTGATTCAATGTTAAAAGAATTTAATCATCCGGTTCAAAATATAATATGATTATGCTTTCAACCCTGACTGGAAGTCTTGGACTTAATCTTCAAACAGCAGATACTGTAATTATCTTTGATTCTGATAGGTAAAATCTTTTTTGTTTAATGTTTTTTTATTTTATTTTTTTAATCCACATCAAGATATTGCACATCGAATTTGACAAAGGAAAGAAGCTCGAGTTCTTCAATTTATTACTGTCAATTCAGTTGAAGAAAAGATTCTTGCAGCAGCTCGTGAAAGAAGATGAATCAGATGAAGAACGACGTGGGCCACCAAAAAAGAAGCCACGAGATGATAATTTTCGAGCACAACTTTCAACTTTACTTGAAACTTTAATTGGATATTCTGATAGGTATGTTTTTATTAAGATACGGTAATTTAAAAAATGACATAATTTTAGTGATGGTCGTCAAGTTTTGCTAGATTTTATTCAACTTCCATCAAAACGTGAATTACTAGACAGCAACATCTGAATTACCGCCGATGATGAAAATACGTATTAAGTCTCATTTTTACTTTATTTAAGTTTTTTTTGTATACTACTTGTTTAATACCCATTATTATTTATTTGTTTTTATTGTAATTCAATAAATTTCATTGCTTTACTACAAAATTGTTTGTTTCTGTGTTTTTAATAAACTTACTTATTTTATCCCATAAACTCGTTAAATCGATCAAATATCTTTACTTTTATTGCTGTATTATTTATTTGCTAATAAAGTTATTTAATATATGTGTACAAAGGTTCAAATCCTTCTAAGCTATATTTTTCCTTTTATTATTGAATTTATTTTTCTTGAATAAACTATTAATACTTATGTGAAAAAAAAGGTTGTTGAATCCTTTAATATATTTAATTTACTACTGCTTCTTTTTTTGTTCTGTTTGTGAAATAAATTTATTTTTTAATGTGTTTTAAATGGTTGTTTATTCATAATTTTATCTTTATTACTTCACTCTAATCATACTTTTATTTCAGCTACACTGTTTGTAAGTTGCAGGTTTTTTCTTATAAGTATCTAATAACTTTATTTCAGATGCTTCTGTTAGGTATGTTGCAGAAGTTTTTATCTTTAACATGTATTATAACATAAGTTTTCAGCTTTTCCTATTTGGTATGTTATAGGATTGATTTTTAATCTTTTTAAAAATTTCAGGAATCTCTGTTAGTAAGTTTCAGAGTTTATTTATCTTTTAACATCGGGGGTTTATTTCAGGGAATTCCTGTTTGGTATGTTGCAGGGATTCAACTTTTTTTAATGGGGTTTTTATGTATGAATTATATTTATGCTTCAATTTGCTCCATTTTTTGGTTTATATTCTACTTTTTTTGCTTTTTGAGTATTTATAATCAACAATAATCTCTTATTTTTGATTGTAAAAACTTTAAAAGCAAAAAAATGCGAATATAATCTGAAAATATGAATCATTTTGAAGTATAAATCATCCAGAAGTAAAAAAAATATATTTGTATGCCTAGGTTTGGCATTAAATGCGCATGTACAAGGCATTGAATGCCTTTTGTATGCCTTTCAAAAGCATTGAATGCGCATACTCCACGTCAGGTTAGGTAATTCAAAAAAACATAGAATTTGCTAGAAAAAAGAAACTGTAAAAATCAATCAATCGCTGCGAGACCAAATGAGCGTCTTATTTTTTCTTTTTTCTTTGAAAAATCTTGCGTTTTTTTTGAACAAAATATTTCTGTGCCCGGGGAGAAATATAACAGCAATTTATCTTTGTGACCTCGATTAAGTTTAATTTAAGCCATACTATATTTCCCTTTAAACCTCGGTTTTATTTTACGAACAACAACAACAAATTATGATTTTGACAATATTGATTGTGATGATTTTAATGTATAGCTAGCTATGTTTAAAATTTTTATTTTTCTTTTTTTTAAAAAAAAAATAGTTAAAAATGCAAAAAAAATTATATCGTGTTCAATATTTTGTTCAAAAAAAACGCAAGACTTTTCAAAGAAAAAATAAAAAATAAGACGCTCATTTGGTCTCGGAGCGATTGATTGATTTTTACAGTTTCTTTTTTCTAGCAAATTCTATGTTTTTTTGAATTACCTAACCTGACGTGACTCAAGGCATTCAGTGCGCACACAAAAATTGCAACGTGCCTCGAGCATGCTTTTTTTGTGTGCCTTGTGCGTGCGCATTCAATGCCTTGCCTAGGCAGACAAGTCTTAATTAAGACTATAAGACATTCGTTTACTGACACTTTGCCAAACATGTTTAACATTAAACATTTTTTACGTTTAAAATTAATGTTTGTTTAACAAATAAATTATTTACTTGCACTTTTTTATTGTTTTTAATTATTCCCTTCCAAAAGAGAAAAAAATTTGGCATCTGAAGTGTCTAACATAATCAAATTTGGTAATACCAGCGCAATTTGCTAAGCATTCAAAGATGTTGCAGGTTAACGTACAGTTAACAATAATCCCTAAAACTTATTTATTCTACAAAATTAAAAGTTTTCTTGAAATAAAAGTTCTACTCTAATACATTTAGAATAAATATACCACAGAAAATCTCAAATTCCCACAAAATTTAAAAAAAATTTTTATGATTTGTGCAAAATTTCACGTTTTTTGCCTTTTTCAAAGGGGGGACCAAAGGAAAATCATAAAATTTTCAAAAAAATTTTTTTTTCTTAAAATTGTTTTAAAATGTTCATAAACACCTAAGAACATATTTCTGACAGTTTATTGTTGAAAAAAAGTTATTATTTTATTTCTTACAGTTCTAACTTACAATATTCTCAGTCTTGGAACACTAAAATACATTTGACTTGGATAGTCGCAGATGGGCAAGTTGAAGAAAGGCAGGGAAAAAGATATTCATCAACATCCGTGAAGCTAGCTGTAAAAAAAGGGATGTACAAAATCTCAAAAGATTTTATATATCCGTTTATTTATCGGATATATAAAATCCCGAAGAGATAAAAGCTTACAATTTCTTGCTGCAACAATATTTTCAATTCCGATTGTATCAACTTTTCTAAGAGATCGATAAATTCGAGCAATAAAAAATGAATTATCATTTTTTAAGCAACTTAATTGCCCAGCTGTTAAAGCTGGAGTTCCATCAAAGCCGAGGGCAAAAATCCAAAATGAAAGTTTTGAACAAAAATAAAATACACAACATATTTTTTAAGGGAAAAACATCAGTTGTAAACTTCAAATAATAAGCTAAAAATTAAATAGAAAAAAGTTTATCATTAAAAAACCCGGAACAAACTTTAACCAAAAAAATGCAACAGTGTTTTACTTTAATTGCTTCTACAAATCATTGTAAACAAACAGGAAAAAAGTTAATATATTTATCAAAAAATTTTTACCAAAATATAATAATAATAACAGTATTTTACGTAATATTATTATGTATTATTGCCTGGTTGAGTTCTTTCAGTTTTTGCACGACTTTTTAGTTGAAATTTTTCTTCTTTTTCTGTGCCGTCTTCTGTTATTGTTGACTTTTTGCCGGCCCCGTTCCCGGAAGGTTTGACTAAAAAATGTTAACATAAAATTTAATTAAAATTAAACTCTAACCTTTGACTGACCCTTTGATTTGTCACCAACTGCTCCTCCAGCTCCTGCTCCACCAGCTCCTCCCGCACCACCAGCACCAGGTTCTTCTTTCTTTGAATCCCAATCACTAATAACATCATCAAATGTTGGATAATCACCTAAAAAATGAAACGGATATATAAAAGCAACAAGTGAGTATGTGATACCTTTTCCTTTCTTTGCACCTTTTGCAATTTTTTGTTGTTTTGCATCACGTGGAATTTGTCTTGGCTTATTTGGTTGTTTATTTGCGGGTGATGGAGTTTTACCATTTGATTCATTAACATTTTCAATATTAATAACTAAAAAAGCTTTTATATATATATCCAATGTTACAACTATATTAAACACATACCAGCCTTTGTTGGATCAATTGCTTCATATCCATCATCCTTTTGTTGTAACTTTGATTTAGTTTCTTCAGTTTTCATTTTAGATTTTGCTTCTTCATCTTCCTTCTTATTTGGATTTAAATCATCATATCCATCTTTATTTGGTAGCTTTCCACCACCACCACCTCCACCATTACCACGCTTTTTACTTTTTGATTGATTTCTTGTTGATGTTTCAGTTTTTCCATTTCCACCATCTTCATCATCACCGTCCTAAAATGCCATTCATATATGTATATACATCGGTGTTGCATTAAAAAACTTACAGCTAAATCAAATGGATCTGTTTTACCTTCAGCATGAACTTTGACAGGATCCTTTTTTGCAGATTTCTTTTCTGCCGATTTCTTTTCCTTTGAATCAAGATGCTTTGATTTTGACTTTGATTTTGGAGCTTCTGCTTGAGATGATTGATTTGGTTTTAGGCTATCATTATTGTTATTCTTTTTGACAGATGATGATGTACCCTACAAAAAGCAAAAAAAAGATGTAACTTTTTTTGTTATTCAACCGCAGCAGCTATCGTACTCACTACACACTTTACCCGGGAATTCAAAAAGTAACTTACTTTATGAGTTGGTTTATGTTCAGCTACAGCTTTCTTTTTAGAACAAAATATTGTTGAAATTCCAATTGATATAAATATTATTGGCAAAAAGCATCCAATCAAATACCAACAAAAATTTTCTATCAATATTTGCAACATTTAAGGAAGCGGCGATAATGATGGAACACGCAAAAGAAGAAGAGTTAAAAGTTCTTTTATTATAATACAGAAAATCAGTCAAACGTGCGCCGTTCAAACAATCGACTGAAAAATGTTATACGCAAATTGTTGAATGCAGACCAAAAATTTGTGAATTGAAAAAATTTTCATTTAAAAAAATTAACATATTATTTTTTTGCCATGGATATTCTAGCATGAAAATGTGTTAACCTTCAAAAAAAGATTTTTTAAACAGTTTTATACATATTTCAAAACAGAGAGTAAAACCAGTACAAAAATGTAACAAAATAAATGTATTGTAATAAAAAACCCGATTTTTTAGACTTTCTGCGATCTTCCGCGTTGAGGTGAACGGCTACGAGAACGACGACGTTGCTTTAGAATTTTATCAACTTCTTTTTGACGATTACTCCGATCTCTATGTAATGATGATGTTCTCTAAAAAATTAATAAGTTAATACCCTATTTACAAACCACAGTAGTAAACTTACATCTCTATCTCTTCGTTCCTTTGAACGACTACGAGATCGTCGTCTACCGTATCTATCTCGATCATTTCGATCTCTTCCACGATCTTTTCTATCACGATCATCTCTTCTATTTCTATCATCACCACCACGAACATTAGATCTTCCACGATCTCTTCTATCATTATTATATTTTCTTGAATCATATCTTTCTTTACTTTTTGATCGTTGCCGATGTGGCTTCTTTTCAATATCCTTTCGAGGAGATGCATTCAACTTTTTAGCATATGTTGAATCTTTTCCATTTTGTTTTTTTTTACTTTCTTCTTCTTCAGCAGCAATCGATTTTTTCACTTCTTCTTCTGTAATATCTTCAACCTTTTCAATACCAAATTTCTTTCGACGTGCTTCTTTTACAGATTCATTAAGCTGATTCCAATTTGGTGGAGATGTTCTAAGATACATTCGATCCAAAATTTTTATAATATATTCAACATCTCGACTGCTTACTCCATAAACTTCATACCATTGAAAGCCATCAGTATCAGGTAAAATGACTTCAGGATTAGAATTTCGGCATGTTCGAACAACACATGCTGCAGCAATAGTCTTTGGAAAATATCGTAAAAATAAATCAGTTCTCATACAATCATTCATAAATGCCCTAAAACAATAAACATTTTAAAGTTGTAAATAAGTGGATATTTAAACTTACCAAGCAGTATTAAGAATATAATTATTCTTTAATAATTGTAAAGTTTTGAGATAAACAAATATATAACCATGTGGATGTTTAATTTGACACACAAATCCTAAAGCACATAAAATTCGACGTTCCGCTGCAACGACATTATTTTTTAACATAACATATTTAACATCAATTTTGAGGACATCAACCCTAAAGAATGTAAAGAATCAAGAAAATGTTTAAGCACAAGAAAAAAAGCGTGCTGTCATGATCGTTGATACAGTATACATCCGATTTTGGTGGTCCTTGGTTAAATAAATGAAACAAATTTCAAACAAAAAACACAGAAAAGAAAAAAAGAAGCCAACCCGTTTTTTTATTTTTTTACCAAGCAACACTTTTTTGGTCACAAATTTCTTTCAATCATTCAACCAATTTGCAATTCATTTACAGAGAGCAGAACCTAGATCACCAATGATTAGTATCGTAATTTTAAAGATGGGAGAGAACACAATTATAGTCAAAAAAGAAACAATATTGCCAACACGCTTTCTTTTGGGATTAATATATTCCCAAAAATCAGAAAAGGGGGAAAATGTGTTCAATAACACTTACTTTACAGATTTATCTTCTCGCTGCAAATATTTTTTCTTCAACAAATCAAATACAGTAATAATTTCACGAGGTCGACGAGGTGTTTCTTCGATTTTTGTAGCTAGCAGGACACAAGCCATAACAACATGCTAAAAATGAACACATTAAGATACTGTAAAATGGAAAAAGGTGCTTACATCAAGAGGATGCTTCACAAAAGATTTTAAACCATAAAATCGTTGAAAGAAGATTGATGCAGTTTCTCCGACTATCATCGGCAACTTTAGCAAATGAACAATTGTTTCAATCAACTCAACGCCCAAGAACCGCAAATCCTGAAAGTAGTTTAATATTTTAATGGCTGAATACCACGGAAAAAACCTTACCTCTTCTTCTTCAGGAGTTAATCCATCCAAGCACGAAGGCTTTGTATCCAAAAATCCAATAGTTTTTTTATCAAGTGTTAACAAAAATGAATCATAACCAACAACAATTTTTGAATAATTCCGTTTCTTTTTATAATCATGCACAGGCTTAATCTTTTCCATAATTGCAGCAACTTCTGGATCAACTTCTTCATCAGGTTGTTCATCTTTATTATCAAATAATTCATTTAGCTAAAAATCACAAACATTAAACTTGTTATTAAAGAAGGGGTAAAGGAACAAACCTCATTTGATGGATGTGATTTTACTTCACCCTTTGCATCAGGTTGAGCTTTCTTTCGTATTTCGATTTCACGCTTTGCTTTAGCAAGAACTGATTCGGCTGTGCCATTTTTCGTCGACATATCTCTAAAATAATGGACAATTATAATCGAAAAGTAAAGCTTAAAACAATTTGGCGCGTAAAACACGAAGAGAGATATTTGATGGCAAAAACACGCGATTAATACCGTAAATATATGTAAAATGCTTAACAAGAATGATAACAACTAGGGGGATTGATTAAAACAAAAGATTAAAAAGAGATTTCAATGATTAAAAATTATTTAATAAAAACACCGCGGAAGGAAATAAAAAACTTGCGAAATTTTTTTTGTTGAAAAAAAAAGAAGTAACAAAAAAATGCTGGCGTTTTGCCAAAAATTTTTTTTGAGTGGTTGGATTTTTTTCAATCTTTGAAAGTTTCAAATTGAAACACAAAATTTCGTTTTCTTTTTTCCAAAAAGTTGTTGGAAGTTAACTTTGGTTTTTTCTTATCATTTTTACGTGTAACTTGAGAAAGTTAAACAAAAACAGATAAATAATGGTGAGAAAATTGATTGAAATTTCATACATAAACAAATTTTATGTTTAATCTTTCTCATACAAACCCTCCAAAAAGCTTTAAAGCCAAACTGCTTATAAAAAATAGGATTAAAAACAAAAATTCGCTAAAAGGAAATGAAATTAAATTTTTATCGGTCATTTATAAATGTCCACAAAAAACGGCAGACTATGTTCAACATAAATGTTTCCATGACTACCAACATATATACCAGAGCTAACAAAAAAGGAGACCAAGCTGGACATTGCATATGTTTCTTCTAAAGCTTGCTTGCTTTTATATATTTTCATCGTTATAAATAATGGGATCCCCATCAAATTGGTATACAAAATTTTTATCAACTCGTTGTGTTCCACCACTTTTTTATGGTGAAACTGGTTCATCATCTGATTGTTATGCGCTAACAATAAAGTTGGCTGAATTTAGAGAGGTTTTTTTAGTACAAATTATAAGCTTAAAATTTATTTTAAAAAATTTTATAGTTACCAACAGGAGAAAATTATCGAATTAAAATGTGCTTTTTTGACACACAATATAAAGTTTTCTTTGGAAGACAATTTACCAGTAAATTATTAATTGGAAATGAAAATAAAATAAATATTGATGAGGTAATTTTTTGTTTAAAATTCAATTAAAGGAATTAACAATTTTTAAAATTAAAAAAAATTAGAAATTAAAAAAGTTTCGACATTTTTTCGTTTTCGCGTTAGAGCGAAATTATTTTTACTTTTTCTCAACACCACGATTTTACAATTTTAGACAATATTTTTTCATTCTCCTATCAAAGAAGAACGAATTGTTGTTGTAATTGAAATTATTGAATTTGATCATAAGTAAGTTTTCCCCTACTACTCTACATTTTAAAATGAAATTTTTTAGTGGCGAAGAATTTATACTTGGTTGGACAATTGTCCCAGTTTTTTCAATAAATCAAACTTTTACTGATTATTCTTCAAATGTTTCTGTTCCAATGCAAGTTAAACGGTAAACTTAAAAGCTTAGTACGGAATTTTTTAAAACATGTTTTTTTACAGATATCAACTTTATACGGGTTCTTCAACTCTATTATATTACATTACTTCTTTAAATCCTGCAGATACAACTTTAAACAAGATATCTGCTGTAATTGAAGCCTCTTTACAATCACATGAAAATTTAAAAACTGCTTTAAATTTTATTCCAGAATTTTTATTTATTCCACAACATGAAAAAATTCCAGGCTTGAAAAGGTTAGAAGAAGGTGTTGCACTTGTTCGAAAAGGTTAAACATTCAATAAAAACTTTTAATTTTTTTTTGTGGATTTTAGATATCCCGTTACTCGCATATCCGCAAGAAGCAGATTTTTTTGCAGGAATTTTAGATAATATTTCAATTTCATTTGGAGTTTTACCCGAACAAATTGATTCAATGTTTTTGGATTTATTAAATAAAGAAAATTGTTTTAATTTGAATAAATCACCAGCTGACAAAAATGTAAAAAAATTGGAGGTGATTGAAAGAAGATTGAGAATCGGAATTCATAATGGTTATACATTTGTTGAAGAACCATTGGTATTGTATTTAACTTCAAGAGATGAAATGGAATCTAAAACACATAGTTTACGAAAGAGATCGAGATCACTTTCAAGATTAAGCAATTTTTTGAAGTAAGTTTTAATTTAAAAAAAAAGTTTAGGGTTATAAATTTTATTGTAGTACAAGAAAAAGTTTGGATTTCGTTTGACAGGCAAATCGGTTCTGTTTGATTAAAACGAAAACAAGTTTTAATCAAATAGAACCGTTAAACTCAGTTTTGGATCAGATTTTGTTTTCCGCAAAAAAATTTATTAAAAAAAATCGAAATTTCGATTTAACCCCTTTAAAAACAGCAAAATGAAAATGGATTTTCGATTTCGAAAAATCAGAAATATCGATTTTTGACGAAAAAACAATTTCAGTGTTTCGATATTTTGGTTAACTTTTCAAAATCGTTTTTTTTTTAAATTTTTGATGCAAAAATACAGTTATTTTGAAATCTTGGATAACATAATAGCATGGGTAACTCGATAAATTCTAAATTTTTGAGAAAAAAATTGAAAAAATTTCGATTTTGATTACGAAAAACACGAAATCTTTGATTACTTTAGCTATATTAAAACTAAAATTCCATGTTTATCGTTTTTCAATTTTAGATCAGAATTTGGAACTTTACAAGCCCGAAATAGTATAAAATTAACAAAATTAATTGCTGATCCTGGAATTGCAGTTGTATTTGCATTAGATTATTTAATCGGTGTTAAACAAAATTTGGTATGTTTAAATTTCAATTGTAATCATACAATATCCTTACTTTTAGGATACAGTAACTGATAGTCATTTAATAATGCTTTGTTGGGGTGCTTGGTGCCCATATATCGATGAATCTTTTACAATCTCTGATACAATTACAGTTCCATTAATTGGTGGACCTCGACCAAATCCTGATGAAATACTTTGTTTTAAAAATCTTTTACGTTTGAGACAAAAAGAAAATGATCCATTTAATGATGGAAAACCAAGAATTAGTTTAAAATTTAATTTTGCAATGGTTGGTTCGACGGTATTTATACAGTAGGGAGATATTGTGAAATGTAAAAGTTTTGTTATAGGACCCACAAGTTTTACAAAAAATTCCACCACGATTAGATAACTTTTTACATGTTCCAGAAAGAACAATCAGCAATTTAACTCCATCTCCAAAACCTGATATTCCAGTTCCAAAAGGAGTTTTAGAAGATATTGGAAATTCTGAAATAATTAGGCATAATCCATTTGATCAAGCCAGGATTACAGTTGTGGATGTAAAGAAAGAATATGAAGCTGCGGAACTTGTTCCGGTATGTTTTTTTTTTCGTTGTGGGAGATTACAGTAATCAATTTTTTAGTCCCAAACTCGAGCTTATCAAAAACCACGATATGGATTAGAATCTGAAAGAACAGCATTGGATCTTGAAGCTGTACCAGATATGTATTTAACAAAGTAATTTCAATACAAAGTTTTTTCCGATTTTTTCATTTCTACTCGTTTTTAGACCAACAACATTTACCCGTCAAATAAATAATTATATATCTTCAATTCAATTCCCACAAATCCTCGATCGTAATGGTTCAGCCCCAACTTTCGTGGATCCTTCAGGGAATCAACCTTTATCGCTTAAAACTGAATTAAAAGATAGATTAGAAATGAATGAAATAATTATCCAGTTTATTGCAATTCTTCCGTTTGTTTTTTATTTTTTAAATTTAAAATTCTTTCTAAATTTTAGCCTAAAAAATTCATACATAACATCAAATTCTCGAATTTCTCGATACTTTTTTACTTTACAATTTTATCGATTCCAAACAGTTACAACTGAAAGATTAGTTGCACATCCGGGAATAGAATGGAAATCAAGTTTACCAATTATTTTAAAACGAATCGATGAAAATAATAAAGTTTTGGAACAAAATGGAAATGGTTTTATGGTTTGTTCTTTCCCTTATCCATTAATTTTAATTAATTCTCATTTTTAGATAAAATTTCTTGTTGATAAATATTCAATTACAAATGAAACAGATTTTTTTAATTATTTAAATAATTATTCCCTTTCCATTGATGTATGGAATGCTGATTCATTTGTACATGTTGGAACTTCAAGAATTCCATTAAAGGTAAATTTTTAATTTAAAAAGAAAAAAAATTATCAAAAAGCTCTGTCAGTACGAATACAATTACAATCTTCATCTGATAAATCAGAACAGACCGTTGTTTTATCTTCACTGCTTTTTTTTACTTTGAAGGAATCGAACCTTCGACGTTTAGCGTTGAACGCGAGCGCCATAATCCACTATGTCATTCAAACACAAAGGAAATCGTCGAAAAAAGACATTTGTTTGCGAGCAAAAAAAGCAATTTTAAAAGAAAAATAAAACAATATTTTTCAGTTTCTTTGCCGACAAAGTTCTGAAGCTGTTCAAACAAATTTACAATGCCCTATTGTACAATCATCTTTGCCACAGGAAGAAGCTGTTACGGCATTTTTGTATTTAAAAATGGCAAATATTGGACATCCATTAAATCCACAAATTGGTTAGAAGTTTATTTATTTTTGATTCTGAAAATCAAGAAAAGAATTTTTTTAGATGCATTTCAAAGTAAAAATACATCAGCAATTGTTAGTCATCGAATGAGAAGACTTGGAGAAAGCCAATTGAATTCATTAAAAATTCGAGCTCGGCCATTGGGTGCAATTCATGAAAGTGCATTACAAAGATTTTTAACAGCTCAAAAGTAAGTCATTCAAAGGCAGAAATTTCTATGAATTATAATTTTCTAATAACTTAACCCAGAAAAAAAGCAAAAAAATTTTATTCTGTTCCTAATTAAAAGTTTGAAAAGAACAATGTTATTTCTGCCTGATTTTCAAGTTCAATTATAAAAAAGTTGTTTCTGTTTGTTAAAGTATAAAATATTTTAGATTAGATATCCATCAAAGAAAAGAAGAATTATTCGGAAATGATAGTTTAGAAAGATTAAAAAAATGGTCAGATTTAAAAATCAAAAACAACAACAACAATGGAGTCACAAAAGTTTGTTTTAAACAGAAAAACACCTTAATTTAAAATTTTTTAGGCAAATCTTAAACGATTTGTTTTTCAAGAAGAATTAGAAGCATATAAATTAGTTCGAAATGAATCAAAAGCTGCAAAACTTTTGAAAGCTGTTTTTGCTGCAATTACCGTATCCCATTCAATACATACCCAAAATGGACAAGTTGAATTTTTTGAATTTTGTTTACAAAATACTTTTGCACAAAATATTAAATGTTTTATTGATATTTCGGATGCTAGAATTAAACCGATTACAAATGTCGAAGAATGGAAACATTTTAAAACTTTAAAAAATCTTAAAACTCCATTGGAAAAAGATTTATTTGAAATTGAAAATCATGAAAAAGTTTTTGTTCGCTTATCACCAATGGAATCAGTATATTTGCCATTCAAATTTGATCCAAAAATTTCTGGTGGAGTTTTTAAGGACGAAGAAGAAATTGTTGGAACTAAAGTAAGCAATTTTGAGAAAATGAGAATTTTAAAATTTTAAAGAATTCTCCTTTTAAGATAATATTTAAACATTTCCAAACAAATGAACCAATTTCGATTTTGGATTTATCAATTTTAATATCAACATGTCCGATATCGGCACAATTTCGATGGTTTATTGAAGAGTGTTCAAAAGTTGCGAAACTTATTACTATCCCAAATTACGGTAGCTTTCCAAATTTCAAATATTCGTTGTAAGACATTTTTTCAGATCATCGAATTGCATCAGTTCAATGCAGCGATGCTTCAGTACTTTTACAACTTCGAAATAATCAAAACGGAACACAAGATTTATATTTTACAGTAATTTTTCTTATATTTTGAAAAAGTAATTATCAAATTTTAAAATTTTTTAGTGCCATTCTCCAACTTCCCCTTCCATAAAATATATCACTGTTTTACTTTTTGGCGATAAATTTCATTCAAGCTTAGCAGCAGTTTGGAAAATTTTTATTCATTCAATGCAAAAATTATATGTTGAAGGAATTCAAGCACAAACTACGAAAATTCCGTTATCACTAAAGTAGCTTCCAAATTTTCATAACCACTGTTATAATAAAAATTTTAGACCCTCTGAACAAACGGATCAATTAATCCAATTTCATACAACTTCTGAAGCCATTTCCTTAATCCCCCATCAACCTTTTATTGCTTCTCCAACAACGCTTTCCCAAATCAAAGCATTTTTAGTCCCAAATTTTACTGGTAAAAGAAATATCATTGTTACAGCTGTGGATGTAAATATTGCACAATTGATTAATTGTTGGTTAATGTTTGTGACAGTTTCTCCACCAAATATTGTAAAAACTTATGAAATATCGTTACCGCTTCAAATGTCACAAAATGTTCAAAAGGTTTGTAATAAATTTTAATGGGAGTAAAATGCAAAAAATGGTTTTAGAAAATAGCAATAACAAATCAATATTCACAACCACGAAATTATCGAATACATACTTCAAATGCAAATTTGGTTACAGTTGAAAAAGAATATAATTCATTTCAACCAAATGAGACAATTTCAGTTACACTCGAATTTCATCCAATTCAAGTTGAAAGGGATTTTGTTGTTGAAGTAAGTTTAAATTTTTTCAAGATTTTTTGATAAGAAATTAAACAAACTGATTTTTTTCTGTAACACTTTTCGTAACAAAATTTTGTTACTGAAAACTTTTGTCACAAAATTGTAACATTTTAAAAATTTTTAATTTATTAGGTTTTGGTATTTGTTGAAGATGCAGATCTTGCACAACAAGAAGAAGCTTATTCCCTTCGAATTACGTATTCACAAACATAAAAAAATTAATAATTTAAAAAATGTACAAATATTTGGGAAAACTGCCTTTAAATTGTTTTTTTCTGTACAAATTCTTTATTTTTATAATCTCTTATTATTACTTTTTGCACCATTAATAAATTTTGTAAAACATAGAAGCCTAAAAATAATTTACACAGTAATTTCTCTGAGAATCTCTTTCAAAAACAATATATTTTTAAAGCCATTATTTTAAATATCTGAATGAATTTATACAGTTGTTTCAAAGCTTGTTTGAAAAATTTTTCTTGAACTTGGATATTCACGTTCCAATGAATTCCTAAAAAAAAGTTAATTAAATAAAAAACGTGTTTTTAAAATTTTTTGATTGACATAAAAAAGTGATAATCCAATTATCCAATTTTTTACATTTTTTTGTTTAAAAAAACTAACGTTGTTTGAACTCCAACATCCACAAGATTTGGTAAATGAATTCTTTTCAATGTTGGACTTAAAGCTTCAATATCCACATAATCAGTATCAATTTCAATATTTGGTAAATCTTCCCATGTTCGTTTTCGGCCTCCAAGTGTCATGCCTTCTGAATTCAAAGGCTTCAGTTGGGGGGATTTTCGAACTTGAATTTTGTGGTCGATTTTATAATGCTCCAATTCTTCTTTAAGTTTTGCTAGCTTTTTAATTGTTTGTGGATCACTGTTTGAAGATGAACGAGATCGGGATCGAGATGCCGGAGAAATGGATCGACTTCGGGCAGGTAGTTTAAGGTTGGGCTGGGGAGATGGTTTGGGTTTTGGGATTAATGGCTGAAAAGGATTTCTGTGCAGAAAAAATTATACCGTAGGGCTAATATTGATGCCATGCCATGTTTGATCGGCAGTTAAATTACTTAAAAACTTTTTGCGACTTTGCCTGAAAATCAGGCATTCATTGGAATGGGCATTTTGTTAATCGAAAAAAGTTACAAAAAACCGTTACATTGCCAACCCTGATTTTCATGTTCAGTCATAAAAAGTTTATAAGTGCTGCCCTTTTAAGATGAAATATGCCGTGGCACATTTTCGCTATGTCACAATAATTTATTCTCAACGCAACTTACTTCTTTATCTTTTATAACTTTTCCACCAGATGTTCTCATCTTTTCAACCTCTTTTTGTCGTTCCATTAATTTATGGATTTGTTGTACGTATCGAATATCTGTTGATCGAATTGATAGCCTCCTTCTTCGACTATCTTTAACATTCCAAAATTTTAAACAACAATACATTAACACTAAACAAATTGCCAAAAATGCCACCAAAATAATTAGTCCAATTGCGACTAAAGCTTCATCGTCGATTGGTTTTCCTGTTGAATCACCATTTTTAATTTGGCCATTTTCATCAATCGAACTTGGCTGATATATTCTTAGACGCTGCATTTTACCCTTACATCTTTCTTTACGTTCTTTTATTAATATCTTTCGTATAAAAACTAAAAAAGGAATAATAAAAACAACAAAATTTCAATCAATTTTAGAGGGAAAAAATAGAAAAAATAGAGCCTTTTAAAGAAAAGATCCGGCCAACACCGCCGCCGGGAGAGAAAAAAAACTTGAAAGTGGCCATCAGTCTTTCGTCCAAAAAAAGAGAGAGGTACAAAAAAAGAATGCAAACACGAGGTTTTACAAATTTTTAACAAAAGAACGAAAAAAGAATATGATGCAAAACTGTTTACAAAACGAACTATATTATGTATAAAGTGTCAAAAGAAAGAGTGAACCAAAAATTTTTTTGGATTTTGAAAAGCCGCAAATTAAAATTAAAAATGGTATTTTTTCAAAAACTTTGATGCACTTTAAAGTCTACACTAAAAATGTTTAAAGGGAGGCGAACGGTTTTAAATGTTTTTCGTTCTCAACCTCTTTTTTCGAAATAGCATTAACCTGACAATCAGGCAAAAAACAATAGAAAAGTCCCTGATTGGCAAGGCCATAACTTTCGAAAAAAAAAATTAAGATGTATTTAATCGTCCGCTCCCTTTAAAGCCAAAAAACCTTTACTTTTTTTTGCCACAAACAATACATAATTCTAAAAGAAAAAAACAAAATCTAACAGAAATCTCTCTTTTTTTTTAAAAAATTCTAATTTAAACTTGACAAGATTTATGTTTTTAACAAAAAGCTCCACTCATTTTTTTTTATATAAAAAGCGAACTCACGCTTTACATTCAAGAATTAGACGTTCTTTTTCAACAATAAATGGGCTAATATCCGTTTTTGGCACTCTTCGAAAAACGAAGACAAAAGAATAAAAAGTAATGTTATTATTTTTTTTGTTTAAAGGAACGCAGAATGAAATCAAAGGACACAAAAAAAGAAAATGAAGCGGAAAACAATTGTGTACAAAAAAAGGTCAAACACATTCTTTTTAGGTGGTCAAAAAAAGATTTTTATCGTAAAAAAAATGTGGCCACAAAAATATCCGATTTCACAAAAAAAGTGAGAGTTCAAAGTCAAGAGTTTTTTCGATGGAAGAAGTTTTTTGGAAGTGATTGAAAAAAAAACAACAAAAGAAAATGGCAGAAATTTGGAATAAATTAAATTTGATTGGTGGGGAATTTGAAGTTTTTGAAGAAAGTGGCATTGAAATATATCAAAATTGTTCAAGGTCAAAAAAGGTGTGGCATAAAACTTATCCAAAAATGCAAACGTAAAAATACCAAAAGTGTTGAAGAAACTTTAAAATTATTAAATTTGGTTTCGTTTAACTCTTTTAAAATTTTACAAAAATTTCATTAAACGTTTTTCTCTTAAATAAAAAATCAAAAAAAAAGTAAAAAAAAAGCATGTAAGAAATTTTTTTATAATGTAAAAAGAAGGGATTATGTATTAAAAATTACAAGTTTTTTTTTCTGTTGGGCCGTGGAAAAAAAGAAGGCCCAAACAAACATGCAACAGCAGAATTTTTTAAAAGGAATTATTGTTTCAACTTCTGATGTTTCATTCTCCTCCTCTTTTTTCTTCATTGTGTCATTCACTCCTTTTATTCCATTTCATTCTGTCAGAAAGGCTGGGACTCTGTGATTGAGCAGACTTAAAAATTTTTGCGATTTTTTTGGTTGGAACTGGTTTTTAGAGAGTCGTGCAAAAAAAAGACAGAGAAAGAGAGAAATCAGAGACACCAAAAAAGAGTTAAAGAAAAAAATAGCTTTGTTTTTTTGAAAAAACAAATTAAAGGTTAAAAACAGAAGTAGCATTTTAAAAGTGAAAAAAACCTGGGAAATTTGCCAAAATTCAATGGGTTTTTTAAATAGATAAATATCAAAAATGAAATTTTTTTAAAGATGGACATATGTTCTTATGTGAAAGTTCAAAACGTTGCCTCCTTAGCTCAGTTGGTAGAGCGTTTTAATCTAACGGTCAGGGGTTCGAGGTTCGGAAACAGTGCGCCTCAGCGAACTCTTTCCGAATTCCCCCCCCCCCTTTTTTTATGCCCTTTTGAAAAAATAAAAAATTCTAATTTCGCAGAATTTCATTCTTAAAGAACTTTTTTGGAATAAAAAAATCGAGAAGAAAAAAACTTTGAAAAAACAATGATAAAAAAAGTCTGAAAAAAGAATGAAAAAAAATAGTCAATCAAGGGGGGGGATTCGGAAACAGTGCCTTTCTTTCAACATATTTTTGCCAAGAATTTACTATTCCAAATTCAATTATTTATTATATATTACGAAGAATCCGAAAACTTCAAAATTATATCAAAAATTAATTCAATGCTGTAAAATTTTTTTATTAAAAATCCAGTAATTATCTTAAAAAATTTATGGTAGGCATAAAATAATAAAAATTTGCTTCCACAAATTTCTCATTCAATGAATTCAACAAAAATATGGATTTTAGACGAAATGGTTATTAAAAAATTTGATCAAATTGAATTGCTTTTAATTATCTCAAAAACCTATAAATGTGATGCTGTCGAATTATGGCTTAATGATATTTCATTGACTTTTGATGAATATTTATTTCTTTTTTCATCTGCAATATTAATTGATTTGAAAAATTTTCAATTAAATACAGCAAAAATGGAAGTGAAGTTGAACTTGAAAAACTTGTTGAATCATGCCCTACAACAAATTGTTTGCTTTCAGATTATTTTTGAAATTTTGAGTTATATTTTTTAGCACATTTTTACCTTTAAATCCTTCAAATATTTCTTCAAAAACTGATAAAAATCTTATAAAAATTCCACATTTTTCAAAAATAAATTTATTTCATTTGTGTGAAATTCCAGAAATCTTTGTTGTAAAAATTTTGATTAAACTTTTAAAGGTTTATTTTTCTTTTAAAATTTCTTTTCTAAATTTTATTATTTTCAGAAGACTAATATTTTTACTATCCTTAAATACAGTGCTTCAGCTTTATAAAATTGTTGATCATATTATTTTTCATACATTTCTTTATTGACGTCCTCCATATTTAAATATTCCTGAATTAGATCCTAAAATCCAAATTGCACTGATTAGCAAATCAAAACGTTGATTTTAGTTTATTCTATTCTGTTGTGTTTATTCTGTTGCTAAAAAATTTGTAGAAAAAATGAAAAATGTCTTTTTGAAAAGGTTTATTTTATGTTATACTCCCCCAAGGGTTTTGGATTTAATTAATAACAAACATTTGAGAATAAAAAATTCTTTAAATTACCTATGGCAACGGCATTTAAAGAATTATTCTATTTTGATGATTAACAATTGAAATAAGAACTTTTTTTAGTTATTCTATTGAACTTTGTTTTATTGAGAAATTTTTGATTTTAGAGTTTTTTAAAAGCTACATATTGCGACACTTTGGACAATTTTTTGCTTTTTTTTCATAGACAAAAAACAACACAAGTTCTGTAAATAATTTTTTTTGCAAATTTGCTTATTCTATTTAACCCTATACTGTTACAAAAATTTAATTTTTTGTATTTCGAGAAAGTTTTCGATTCTATTTTTAAAACATTTTTTTACAAAAACGGCTTCCGTAGGAGCTCCAGGTTAAAAATATGCAACAACCCCGTTTGGAATCGAACTTATTATATTTATTTCGTTTGTTCCACTTTTTTTTGGGGTAATTAAAATATGTTTTTAAAACAGACAAAAATTTATAATTTTTTTTAAATTTTGATAATTTACGACATTGCATTTTTTACCCCAGAAACTTTTTTTCTTAAAAATTTAGCAAAACTCCCGAGACTGACATTTTTTTTACCGATTCCTTTTTCTCTCTCTCTCATCCCCCCTAAATTCCAAGGTTGATAAATATATATTTAAAAAAATTTAATGAAAAAAGACAAACCTTTAACAGAAGAGAGAAAGGAAGAAAAGGTAAAAGAAGCAAATTAGGTCGAAAAATATAAAAACGTAGGCGAAAAAGAAGAGCCCTTTTCTTTTTGGAGGTTGCCAAGAACGGATCTTTCTTTTCTTTCGTTTTTGCGTGAAAAAAAATTTGTCCGTTTTTTTTTCGGTGATATTTTTGCAAAACTCATCTTTTTCGTGTTAAGTGTCTTTTTTTAACGTTTCAGAAAAATATAAAGAATTAAATTTTGAAAAACTCATCTTTTTTTATTCAAAGGTGGTGGTCATCAATAATATTCACATATATATTTTTAATTGACTCTCAAAAAAAGAAGAAAAAGTTTCATTTTTTGCTTTTGTATTTTTTCCGTAAACTTTCCTTTTTTTATTGAATCAGTTTTATTGTGAATTTTTTGTTACATCAAAATTTTGTAACAGAAAACATTTTTTTCACATTTTTAAATTCCTTTTTTGCTCCACAAATGCCAAAAAAGAAGGAAAGTTGTTCGAGAAAATGTCAACGATATTTTACTATCTGGTTTATTTGTATTTCCGTAATTTATGCTTCTTTACTTTTATTGTGTTTTTTGCTTGAAAAAGTTTTTGAAGCTTCTTTGGCTGCAAGAATTTAACAGGCTTTTTGTGCATTTATTTAATTTTTATTTTTATAGATTAATTTGCTTGTTTGTTAATATTTTCATATTTGATTTATATCGCTTTAATCTTTGCTTACTTTTATAGTTTTAATATTGCATAGCTTTTTAATTATTTAAATTTTTTGGATGTGATACTTTTAACCAGAGCTAGGCAAAATTGAAATCCATAGCGTTGAAATCAAAATGTCGAAATTGCCGAAATAGTTTTTTCAGCCATAAACAGAAATTTCGATTTCGCAGAATCCTACTTTTAACCTTTATTTCTTTCTTAATTCAAATATATTTATGCTTCTTTTAAAAACCGCAAATACCACTTACTTGTTTTATTTAAAAAATTAACAATTTAATCGATACATGTTTTTTTTTAAATCTTTCGCAGTTTAAAAAAAGTGAAAACTGCTTTATTTTTTATTTGATTCCCGGAAGAAATAAAAAATTCTTTCACCCGAAAAAAGGGAAAAAAATAGGTTAAAGCTATCACATTTTTAAAATAAAATCACGAAATTATTTATATGTTTTTTCTTTTCCACTTTCACTTTTTCGTGTCTGTTTTTTTTCTTTCCATGTTTATTTTTAAACTTTTATTTTCTATCTTTTAAAAACCTTAGATGAAAAAATCTCAAAATAAGGTTGCCCCACAGGCAACTTTAAATCGAATCCCTGCGGAAACCAAAGAAAATGAAGGAGGAAAAAAGAAGGCTGCTTCAAAAGAAGAAGAAAAAC
Source organism: Panagrolaimus sp. PS1159 (assembly GCA_963922195.1). NCBI lineage: Eukaryota > Metazoa > Nematoda > Chromadorea > Rhabditida > Panagrolaimidae > Panagrolaimus > Panagrolaimus sp. PS1159. The sequence goes on from CAWUHW010000008.1 coordinate 2,480,422, forward strand.
GTCCTGGATCAGCGATAAGCAGAGAATTTATGCCAAAAAAGCAACAAAAAATTGTTAATCAATGGAAAAGGAATGATTCGGTAAGGGAGATTAGGGGCAGTTTAATTTAATAATTCTTTTAAACATTTTTTGTCTTTTAACTTTTATAAGCGTTTTTAAACGTTTGTATTAAAAAAAAAGAAATTTAAAATAAAACGGAAAAAATCAACGTGGATTTTTGATTAAAAGAAATCCAAAATCCACGATATCCGTTTTTTAATTAAAAAAGCTGATATAATTTTTTCTTAAGGTTTAACCTGAAAATCAAGGAAGTTAATTTAGGCGGTTTTTTCATTTTTTACCAAAAAATCGCAGGGGGAATTAATTTGAACCGTTTTTTGTTTAATTCTTTACAACTCATTTTCACCACAAAATCGTTTTACCCTGATTTTCAGGTTCAGTCAAAGGAAACGCTGTAGGAAAACCCCTTAATTTTAATATTATCAAAAAGGGAAACATCAATAAATTAATAATTTTTTAGCAAGATGATACATCAACTAAAAATCCACAGGGTAATCAATCTGTACAAACCCCATTCGGATATGTTCCATTTAAATCTGCTCCAAATCCAATCTATGGAAATCGTGCAAATCCAAATGGAACTGCAACAAGCGATGATCTTGCTGTTGCAAATTATATGCAAAATGGTAATCATTATTTTTATCATTTTCAACTAAAAATATTCCCCCCTTTAAGCATACCAAAAATCTCCACAACTTCAACGTCCTGATTCTGTTATGACTGGAACAGATATGAATACATCTCGACCAGGAAGTGAGCTAGGAATTTATCGCCTTCCATCTCGTTATCAATCATATACAACTTTACCTCGGCCAGAACACGTTCAAATGGATATACAAAATCTTCCAATGCAACAACAACAACCACCACATTATGGCATTCCAAAAGCTGTTTCTCAACATGGCCGAACAAAAAGTATGGAACGTGGTTCAAATATTTATGGAACATCTGGGGCTGTTGGAATTGGAGGAGGACCTGAAAAGAGACCCCTTTCTGCAATAAGTGGTTCAAGATCCATGCATACAATTCATACAGAACCATATATGCCAAGAGTTGGAAGTAAAGCTTTTAGCTTTTATGGATTGCCATATGATGATGAATCTTCAAAGGGTTTAAAGCCAATTATTCCATGGAAAAGTTTGAATGCTTTTTATCTTCTTCAAGTTAGTTTCTTTTTAACTTAGTACAATGCGTTCTTTCGATTTCAACTTCGGTGCCAAGTTCTGAGTTTGAGTTAATGCCAAAGTTGATAGCTGAAATCGACTCCAATGATACACCAGCTGGCGTCTTCAAGAACTATTTCATCATCTTTGAACAGGGTTGTGCGATATATCGGTATCGGTATCGTTTTGCTGGGAAAATTTGGCAAAACGATACCGATACTTTTGCCCAGTAAAACAAAAGCATCGCACAACCCTGTCTTTGAATATCGAAATCTGGAAGATGATGAAATCTCGAATCTCAAAACTTTAATAAAAACAAATAAAAATCAATTTATTCAATTTTAGAGTTTAATTGGAATTGGAGCAGCTATTGCAGGTGTTTCAAGGCTAATGTTACAACCCGAACAAACAAATAACGGAAGTGGAAATGGGCTTATCGAAATTGCATTTGGTGCCAGTATTGGCACAAATGGACTTTTGGGATTACTTTCCGGCTTTCAACAAAATTATTCCGTTTCTATTTTTACATTTATTATGGCATTCTTTAATTTCCTTTTTACTGCACTTCCATTTCAAATGGGTGCAAAACCATTTCTACAACTTTTTAATGATCAAACAATGCTTCATACAACCATTTCAAATTATGATTTTGCTTTACTTGCAATGGCAATCTTTTCTGTATGTTTATTTGTGTTCCTAATTCTGCGAATCGAAATTTCGATTTCGAAAATACCAAATATAAATATTTTGATAAAAAAATTTTATTATCAATTTTAATACTAATTTTTGCGCGAAATTTAAAGCTAAATCAAATGGTTCCATTTTGATAAACTTAAAATTCGATTTTACTGTTTTCGATTTTTGCTTATTTTTAAGACACATTTTGTTCTTGGATTTGCCTGGTTTCGTAATCAAAATCAAGATTTTGAAACCACTAAAATCTCACAATTTTGTTTTTTAAATTTATCTCTAATTTTGTTATTGACTAATTTTGTGGCAGAAACTTAAAAGGAATTTCAATCTTGAGACAGTCAAAAATTGAAATATTTTGGGTTTTTCAATTTGACTCTCGAAGCGAAAATTTGAAAGCAATAATTAAATTATTTTTAGTGGGGTATTTGTTTGGTGATTATGGTATATGGATGTCGAGCAATTGGAAGAGTAATATATCATGTTGAAAATATAAGATTACAAAATGCCATTAATAAAAGTGTTAAAGATATCCACAATATGAATATTCCTGCTTAAAAATCCATTGTTGTTCAAATTATCACTTAATTAAAACTACTTAATTTATTATATATTTAATTTCTTTAAAAATGGTAAAAAAAATAAAACTTGTAATTTCTTTTCTTTTATGTTGAAACAAACATTTTTTCATTTATGATAAATAATGAATAAATGACCACATGTGGTCACTTTACTTTTATTAAAAGAAAAAGAAGACCATAAAACTTTGTCCCCAAATTTGCTTTCAAAAGTGTATTTAAAACAATAAAAAAACAAGTTTTTTAAAAAGAAAGGAGAGTGTTAGCAAATAATAAATTTACGTGGCCAACAATAGAAATTTCATTTCATTTAAGGAGTGGATTTTTGGGATATAAGAGATCTTTTCAAGCTTTCTTTTTTCATTTGAAGCCAAAATTACGCAATTGCTGTTATCTTCCCTTTTTTCTTTTCTTTCATTTTCAATCAAATTCAAAAAAAGAGAGAATTGGATGAAAAAGGGGAGATGAAACCGGCTTTTCTCTCATTGTTTTTTTTTTCTACGGACATGAATATTATCGCGCCATCCATTCATTGCTGCTGCTCCCACTAAAAAAAAGATGCAACTTTAAAAGACCATATATAAAAAAAGGGACAAATTGCAATTTTCTCTCTTTTTTGATGCTTTATTTGATTTTTACCTGTGTTTTTTGCATCTTTTTCAAACGTGATTTTTTTAGTGTTTTTTTGAAAAAAGTTATGTCATGTAAAAAAAAGTAGGACAAGGTGTATTTTTGTATAGTATAGTGTTTTTCATTTTTCGCCAAGGTTGTAATTATAAAGAGCTACGAATTATTTGGTTATTAATTTTCAAAATTGAAGGTTATGGAATTTGCGTTTCTTTAGTCCCAACAATATTTTTCTTTTTTTTGATAATAGCTATTTTTTAAGCAAAAAGAAATCTATTATACAATGTTTCAAGAAAAATGGCCGATTTTATTCGGCCGACAAATCTTTTCTTTTTGATTTAAACGAAAACGGTTCTCACAGTTGAACTCAGTATTATATAGGATTTAATTTTCTGCAAAAAACGTTTTCGAAAAAAAACGAAATTACGATTTTGTTCCCCTGTAAAACGTGAAAAAATCAAAAATAAATCCTATATAATGCTGAGTTCAACTGTGAGAATCGTTTTCGTTTAAATCAAACAGAAACGATTTTCCAGCCAAATAAAATCGGCCATTTTTCTTGAAACACTTTACTTTAAAAAAAAGTTGTTGTTAAGACACAATTCCCCAAACTTTAAAATTTAATGTATTGAAATTGCTGTTTTCAATGGAAACCTGAAATATTTTTTCTCTATCCTTGAAAGTATTATAAAAAGATAATTATTTAGCGTTCAAAAATAAGAAAAGTTTTTATCGAACTAAAGTTTCACTTTTTATATCCCGTTTTTTATGATAACGGATAAGTTTTTGTTGGATATTTATCAATCCGGTTAAATCTTGTTTCCCCAAAATTTATCCAAAAATTTTAGTAAGAACGAGATTTATTTCTTCTAAAAAAACAAACATTTACCAAACAAAAAAATGAAAAAATAGAACTCTAATGTTTGATCAAAAAAATTGAACATTACTTTCAATTTAAAGTTGTTACAAAAATAAAAACTTTTTTATTATCCTTTTTTGGACCTTTTTTAAACACTTAAAAAATTCAAAGATCTTACAAAAAATTTTGTATTTAAAGTTCACTGTTTTTTTCCTAAATTCTTTTAATGCTACAGCTCTGAACCGGTTAAAAAATATATTTTTCGAAGGCCAATCGAAGTTTTTACTTTGTTTATTTGCGTGTAAAAAAGGAGCAAAAAAGAGCAGAAAGGAAATCCCCCAACTAGTTCATCTCCTCTTCATTTTTCCCTTTTATTGAACATCCCTTTTTTTGGCGGTCCTGAATAATGTTTCCGGTTTTTTTCTGATATCTGTTGTTTTTTTTAATAAATCCCTAACGATAACTTTTTTCAAAATGCCTTTTGTTTTTAGAGTTTTCACTTTTTTTTTTGATTGATACATTTTTGTTTATGGTCAAATTTTAACCCATCAAAAACTGTTCAAAAAAAGAAAGGAAATGCTTCAAATAAAAAACGGTGAAAGAATAGTTATAAATTAAATTTTAAACAGAACCCATTTCAAATATGATTTTTTGTAATAATTTTAATATTTTTAAGGTATGTGTTAATTTTTAAAGTTTATGTCTCAAAATTGTGTTTTCTCAACAAACACAAAATTTTTATCCAAAAATTGAATTGTAGATTTCATATATCCCCTCTTTTCTAGCTTTCATTGATATATTTGTGCCATATATTTTTAATACAATTTACATTTGCTCAAAATATTTCATCTAATTTTATTCCTGGTAATACTGGAATAAGGATACGTTTAAATGAACCATTATTTCATGAAGCAGCAAATATTTTTCGTAGGTTTTCCATAAAAATGATCTATATTAATTAATCAAATTTTATAGAAAGTTTATTTTCGTATCGTGTTCAAACTGTACAAATTCCCCAACAACAACAATGCTTTCCAGAAGGATGTTTTTCATTATTTAATTTTCGAGTAACATCTTTTTCACAACCTCGATCAATAACTTTAAAACCATTAAGTCCAAATTATTTATTTCTTAATATTTTAATGTTTGATTTGGAGTAAGTTTTTTCCCGCCAAAATATCATTTTCGTGTTTAAACCTTTTTAAATAAAATTTTATTTTAGTATTGTTGGAACAGTAAGTGGTAATCTACAAATTGTATTATCTGTTCCAATTGGAGGTGGAATTGTAATAATTGCAAAAGCGCTTTCAATCTCAGCAACATTAGATTTACAAAAAAATCAATTTCGACAACCATATTTAAGGGTATCAGCTTGTGAATTGAGAGCTGGATATATTGATGCGAAAGTTACTGATCTTGGACTTTTAACTGATTCAATAAATTTTAAATATAAGGTTTGTTTATAGCTAAAGTTTATTATGTTTGATTTAATCGTTTCTTGTTAAATGAATTAATCAAATTTAATTTTTATCAAATGTTAATGAAATTAATTTACGAATTATAATAACTTATATCTCGTAATTTTTTTAGCAAGAAATGATTGGAAAAGCTCGAGAAGTAATTCAATCAACAATTTGCTCAAATTTAGAATTAATTGTTAAAACTCAAGTAAATACGAAACTTGCTGAAATTCCAAAAGCTGTTGCAGTTTCAGATGTTTTGGATTATTTGGATAAAGATAAAGAAATTGTTAGAAATCTTAAAATTAAAGCAAGCACAATTTTAAATTTGAGTTTTAGCCAGAAAAAGTTAGAACCAGGCCAGTGCCATACCATAACATTCCACATTTACCTGAACCTCCTCTGCCACTTCAACAACCATCACCATTTTCATTGCCACAGCTGCAGCAATCCCCAGCATTTGGAGCTTTTCCCCAAATTCCAAACATTTTTGGAACATTTTATTATCAGAGAAGATGGAAACGTGAAAATCGAGAATTTCAAAGAATTCAAAGAAGAGGAATTGCAAAAATTGAAGAAAGTAAGAACTTTTTGAATTTATGTTTTTTTAACAAAAAAAAACACTACAAAAAAGTTTGTTGTTTTTTTTTCACATTTTTAAACATTCAGTTTAATAGTTTGCAAAAACAAAAAACAGCTTTTTTTTATTAAAATGTTTTAATTCTCTGAAAACAGATAATCCACATTTACCCCACATTTTTACTTTATTATTTTTTTTTAAATTCACCTGTTTTAACTATTTTTAATCAACGTTTTTTGAACTTTTAAAAATAACATCATTTTAATCTTTAAATTATTTATTTTATAGTAACTCCAAATATTTCAACACCCCGCAAAAAAGAACCTTCACCCCCGCCACCCCAAAGCAATGATGAAGATTATGATATTTGGGGACATTCATCTTCAACGGATAACACCAGCGAAAAACCTGCACCACCTCCTTCACCATCACACCAACAACAAAATTTAAGGGTTAAACATATCCCAGCTCCAGTTCAACCTCGTCCAACACCCCCAGTATCTCGAAGGGAATTACGAGTTGAACATGTTCCATCTTCAAATATTCAATCATTGCCACAAGAAGATGCAAGCTTATCAAAGCTGATAAAACTTGTTGATATAAATAATTTTCAAAAGTTATTCATTGATATGGATTTTATTGATTCTATTGCAGGAGAAGATTATTTTTCAGTTGGCGTGGATGGACTTGGATTTGTTTCATCTTCCAAATCTCCAACAATTGTTTCAACCATTCAATCTTCGGATATTATTCCACGAAAGCTTCGATTCCCTGGAAGAATTCAACGAAGAAATTTGGATATTGTTTTAAGTGATTTTACACCAAATTCATTATTGATTCAAGCACATCGGTATGGTTTTTGAATTTGTCATGGCATTTTTTGCAGAGTTCTGAGAAATCGAAATTTTGATTTTCTCTGAAAACTGATTTTTTCACAATAAATTAATTTAGTTTCGAAAAATTTCGATTTTAACATGAAAAAAATAATTTTGATTTCGTTATTTTAAAGATCCCAGATCTCTTTTTATGCCATGGCATTTTTTATAGTTCCAACAAACACAAATTTTTTAGAGCAAAATTACTTTCAATAAAAATAACAGGTGAAACACCAATGTTTGGAAAACTACTTCGAACCAATTGTTCCCCAGATGAAATATGCTTAAGTGATACAGTCAGTGAAGCGGCAGAATTATATCCAAATAGGCAATTGGGTGCATATATTGAAACATTACGTCCACCAAAATTTAGTATTAAACAAGGTAAACTAAAAAGTTTTTAAAATAGCATAGTTTTTTCGATATCAGATTAGTTAAATGATAGAAAGAGAAAAAAAAACATGTTGAATGTAAAATGAAAATTTTTTTCATACATATTTTATGATTTCAACAAGTTCAAATTTTAGAAATTAATAGTACAGAAATTCTGTTTGGCCCTCACTAAAACCCGGTCCAATCCACTAAAACCCAATCCAATCCACTAAAACCCAGTCCAAGAAAAACATTTGGATTGGATTGGTTTTTGTTTTTCTTGGGCCGGATTGGACTGCTTTTTAGTGGATTGGACCGGGTTTTAGTGGATTGGATTGGGTTTTAGTGGATTGGATTGGGTTTTAGTGGATTGGATTGGGTTTTAGTGGATTGGATTGGAACTTGGATTAGACCGGGTTTTAGTGAGGGCCATTCTGTTTTTATAAAATTACTATTTTTACGCGTAAAATTTAAAATAATAAAAACAAGGAAGTTATAAAATATTTTTTTCAGATGAATTAAATATTCATTTTGTTGGACTTGCAACCTTTTTTTTGGATGATACTAAACAAACAATTGGAAAAATTCCATTTTCAACAGATGTTATTATTAAAATGGTAACGAGAAGTACACGATTACAAGGTAAGAGACTTTGTAGTTTATGCTTTTTGTTAAAATTCTGTTTTTGGAAATTTGAAACTTTAAACTACAGTAATTTTTTTTCAAAGGTTATAGCTGTTCTGTACTTTTTTTCTTAACATGAAAAAGTAAAGTAACATTTGTTCAAAGTCTAAATTAGTTTTATGCGTTTTTGGTCTCAACACAAAAAGTACAGTACACTAAAATTTTTAAGTTTTGGTAACTGTCTATTTTTCTCACCACAAAAATAGATTTTTTAATCATAAAATTTGATTTTTAGTTTCCCTTCACCTCGAAAACCTCACAATTTTGGAAGACTTGGATTTCTTTGATCTGCCTGCCACTTCATTGAATGGCTTCAGAGACGCTGTAAAAGGTTCAATTGAAAATCTTGCCCGTCAAGTCCTCGTCAATGGTATTGATCTTTCTGCCATTGGTCGACGCTTTTCAAATTATGGTTTAACAAACTTTTATTTGGAGCTACTTTCTGAAGAAATGATTTTGTTGCAGGCTGATGTTGACGTGTTTAAATTAGCTTTCGATTCTAATAATGATAACATCAATATTTAATTTGAAACTGCTGCAACAGTTTTATTTCAAAGAAACAAAATTGTGCAAAAACTAAAGGAGCGGTTTTTTTAGAAAACAGATGTAAATAATATTTTTGTTAATAGAAATTTTTATTTTAATAAATGTTTATTAATTAAAAAAATGGATGGAAAAGGATTTTAAAAAAAGCTAAAAAAATACAAAAAATTCAAAAATAAACATTCACTGAGATTTTGTTTTTGGATTTAAGCTCGTCTTCTGAAATCTGAATTTCTGACTTCTACAGACATTCGTTTACCAAGTCCTGCACGGCAAAAGATACATCTAAAAATTGGATGTATTTATTTGGGTCATAAAACAGATTGATGCAGCAATTCCGAAATTATCAGGTCGTTCCAAAAGTTTTGGCGCTAAATTTTCTCAAACGGAATGCCTAATTTTAACTTTTTTTTACATTGGGCAAAACGTTCCATCTAATGAAATTAGCACCAAATCTTTGTTGTAACTTTTTAAAATACAATAATTGGGCAATTAAAAAATCCTTTACCTTGGATCATTTCCAGCATTTTGAAGTAATACTAATGGCTCATATGTTTCATCAATGATTGGTCCATTTTGAATTGGATCAATAATATCTTCAGATGGATGATTTGTTAAAGCATAAAATGCTCGAGCTCTTGAATTTCCAAGATTTCCTGGAATTAAAAGTGCAATAACAGCAACAATAGAAACAAATCTTTGCATTTTTATAAATATTTATTTTTTATTGAAAGCAAAAAAAGTATATTTTTTACCGGCGTTTGAATCTAAAAAATGGAAAACTTTATTTTATATAACCTATATAATATAAAATAAAATTAAGTCGTTTATGCCCCCACTCGGACATCCGTCAAAAACAAAGAAAAGTTCAACGACCGTAAAAAAACAAAAACAAAATTAAACTTTTACAAAAAAAAACAAATTGTACTATTTTTTAAAGCAAAAATTCTAAAAACCAATTATTTACAAAAAATATTTTTTGTTCTTTGTGAAATAATATTTTTTTACTGCTCAAAAAATGTGAAAAAAAAGGTTGGGCTTTTTTAAAATTAAAAATAATATTTTTTTCAGGTGTTAAAAAAATAGAAAAGCCGCGAAAGAATTTTTGATGAACTTTTTTTTTCTAATAAAGGTTTTACTTTTTCTCTCTTGCTCATCGGGAATGAGGCATCGTCGATGTATTCATCGATGAGGTCAGAGATAATAAATAAATAAAATACATGAAAAATCCTAAAAATGGCAACACTTTTTTTTGGCTGTACTTTTATATCCCTTAAAAAAAGGATGGAAACTATGCTGGCCGGAAGTGGAAGTAAAAAAAGTATGCAGAAAAAAATACCGATGAATAAATAAATTTAGCACCGAAAAATATATTGCTGAAAAAAACAAAAAACTTTGTTTTGTGTGTTTTGGATTTCGGGCACAAAAATTTAAAACAGAGCTTAAAAATGACCGCAAAAAAATGGAGGTGGAAAAAAGAAGAGGAAATTTGTGTTTTGCAAGTATATTTGAAACTTTCAACTTGAAAGATTTTTTATTATTCACAAAAATAATTGTTAAAAATAGCTACCATTAAATTCTTACTTTGGCATTCAAAATTGTCACACATTTATTAAAAAATTTCACTATAGACTTAAAATTATGATGAAACTTTTTGTATAAAGAACTGATGTAGCAACGTATAAAACATTTTTAAACTACTGTAAAAAAATTTTAAAAAATTCTTCCTATTTCGTTTTAATTTTTCTAATCTTTTTAAAATGTTCCGAAACTAAAAAAATAAAATTCCTCAAAAAAGCTCTCTTAAATTTTATAAACAAAACTACCCGTAGCATAAAGGGATTACATAATCTCAAACTTTTAATTCAAACTTTTTGAACTTCGAAAACAATGAATTTTTTTTTAATTTTCAAAAAAAATCTCATATAATAAATTTTTCTATTTATTTTCAGCTGTCTTTTATAGCAACCTTTTTAAAATAAATTAATTGCTTAAAATCTGCAATAAAATTACGCAAAAGTTTCAAAAAGTTTAAAAACAGAAATTCTCTAAAAAAATTCCATCGTTAAACTTTCTGAAAAAAAAACAGAGACATAAAAAAATGACGAATGAATTTTATTTCTCCAAAAAACGCTTCCGTATTTTTTGTTCCCATAGCTTTTATTCACTCTTTTATATATAAAAAATGGTTTTTGTTTTAAATTCATTTTTTGGAACCAAAAAAATTAAAAGATTCATTGGATTCAAAGAATGTCCATATTTTAAGGATTCTTGGATGCTACAAAAAGGAAATGATGAATCTTTAAAATTTTTACAAAGAAAATTTTTGGAAGTTTCCAAGAATGATTAATTCAACCATTAAAAAATGTTTTTAATGAATGAATTTGAAAAGAAAATTTCGAAATTTTTTTAGAAACATTGAAAGTTTTACATTTTGTCTTATAAATTTAATTTTTTCTTTCTATAGAATTTACAGACACTGAAACATTTAAAAAGCAAAATTTTTTAACTATTTTTTAAAGCAGCATATAATTTTCCAACAAAATTATACGTTACAGTTCAAAGACAAAAGTACTAAATTTTTACGTAAGCAAAAAAAAGGTTGAAACAGTCAGAAATAATATTTTTTGACGACACAAAGAAAAAAAGATGCTATAATAATAAATTCTAGCTTCTCTCTAGGGGGGATTAAGTTTCCACTCTATTTTTTAGTAGCTATTTTGAGTCTTTAAAAAATGGAAAAAGACATTTTTGCCTCCTTTCGAATTTTAATTAATCAAATAAGAATCAACAAATTTCATTTTTTGGGAGGCTTTGGAGGTTGAAAAAACTAATGTTTTAATCTTATTTGAATTCTTAAAAAAACAATGCTAAAAAAAATTTTTTTCTGCAGAAAATATAAAATTTTTGTTGCAAAACAGATAAATTTGTTATCAAAAATTGTATTTATTGTTTTTAAAAAATTATAAAAAATACATTGGATTTAAAAAATTAAAAATTTACAAAACTATAAAAATTTTAAGCTTTTTTAGCAGATGCAAGTGCAGTAGTATAATAATATTGTTGGAAAGGACTATATGGTCGACCATATCCATTCATTTGCATTTGCATATATGGATTCATTTGACGTTGATATTGTTGTTGAAGGAGTTGTTGTTGCATACTAAAAAGTTGCAAATTTAAAACAAAATTTAAATATTTTTGAACTTACTATGGATCCATATTATATCCACCGTATCCACCATATCCTCCATATCCACCACCATATCGTTGTGCCATTAATTGTTGTTGCATAAGTTGTTGCTGAAGAAGTTGTTGCTGTTGAAGATTTCCATAACCAATATTAAAACCTTGTTGTTGAGCATATGCAGCGGCTCGAGGATCTTGTTGAAAATATGCTGTATATGATGGATAATAATATGCTGTTGTTGATGGCAAAATTAAGAAACAGGCAAATACAAATACAAAAATTGTAAGTGAAACCATAGTTTTTAGTTTTTTAAAAGTATCGAAAATGAAATGAAAAAGAATTGAATTGAATCAAACTGAATTGAATGATGTTTGAAAGTAAAAATTTGAACACTTTTATATCAAATATTTTAACACTTCTTTGATATATCTAAGGTCGAAGGTAAAAGTGTGAAAGAGAAAGTATACATAATCTTGTCAAGGCCAAACTCGGGTTAAAACACTTTTGATGGAATTTTTAATCAGCTTTTCCGGTGTTGTATTTTTTGAAGGTAGTTTTTTAAAAAAAAGTGAGAGTGAAACATGTTTTTGGCAAACAATGGTATTTTGTTTGTTGGTTGCATAAAACGAAACATATAAAAGTTTATAAAAAAACACATTTATTCGATGTTGTTTATTATTTAAAAATCGGGTCATACAAGTATTATTATTATTGTTATTTGTAAAAAATTGACACAGGAGAATTAACTTTGAGCAACACAAAAAAAAGAACACGGAAGAAAAAATGGCAAGGAATGTTGAAATTTGTTTTTTTCTCGGGACTAGAAAAAAGCTTACAGGTTTTCGTTTGTGACACAGAGAAGAAACATAAAAGGCATACAACGCACATCGAACTGAGCTAAAGAAAAGCGTTCACTTTTTTGGACCGAGGCTTGGCAAAATGTTTAAAAATGCCAGGTGGAAAAAAAGGAGAAAATGCGTTTATTCAGTCGTTATGGAAAATTTTCCTTTTTTTTCCACCTGGCATTTTTAAACATTTTGCCAAGCCTCGGTCCAAAAAAGTGAACGCTCGGTTCGATGTGAACGGTTGAGTAAAAAAACCAAAATAATTTAAAAATCAAAAATGAAAAAAAAATTAATGGCAAGTATAGTTTAAACAATTTTGAACTGGCAAAAAAAAATTTGCTTAGAAAAGTTCAAGCTTGATATGGCAAGATTAAAACAGAAGATAATAAATAAAAGTTATAAATAATTTTTCCACCACCAAAAACTTATTTTTCATCAACAATTTGTGTCCATTCACTTCGGCGATCGGGTGAAATTTCATTTAACAAACTTGAAGCTTCATCATATTCATGTTGATATTTTGGTGGTAAAATTGCAGTTGTATTTCGGCGATAATGTTGCCCTCGTCCAAGTGAAGAACGATATGGTGGAGGTTCATGAATTTCACGGGTTTGTGGAATTCGAACAATTACCGATTCTGAATCGACATCTTCTGCAATGATTAATGCAGGTTGTGGAGTTTTTATCGGCCGAAAATTTGCATATTTTATTTGCCATTTTTGTGATGTTTTTCCGGCACCTCTTAGATTAATAATAATTTTATATGCAAGAAATCCAGCCAAAATCCAAATAATTACATCAAGAGCAATAAAGGCAATGAGATAAGTGGTATTTGACGGGAACTAAAAATTAATGGATATAGAGTAATGGGATTTATAAAAGCTTGCACAGCTTCAATTCAGCAGATGATGTTCAACTTACCAATGATGTCACAACATTTGTATTATCTCGAATATGGCTAACTTCTCGTGCAACTTTTCGAACATCTTCATCAACTATTGATAACTTTCCATCCACAATATTTGTTGCATTATTCATTTGTAGCGCAAGTTTATATATTGTTTCATGAACGCTTCTTAAAGCTACTCGAATTTCACCAATTTCTTTGTCGATACTATTTGATTTTGCAGATGACATCTTTAAAGATGGATATTGTCGGATATAAAAATATATCTCGACAATATTGTTTTCCCTGAAAAAATTTTAGAAGTTTTAAAAATGTATTAATTTTGTACAATAAAAAAAGCAAAAATCGCCAAATTTGAAAAGAAAAGAAACTTCTTTCAATTTTTTTTGTTGCAGCATGAAAAAAAAAGACAGAAGAAAGAAAGCAAATATCAATTTTTTTCTTTCATCAACATTCTCGTTGTCATTGATGGTCAGCACCTCCACCACCTCCCTTCCCTTCCATCAACCACCACAACATCAATCAACATCAACAATGAATGAAGACGATGAAAATGGTTAAATAAAATGGAGGCAGAAAAAAAGGCGCTCCTTTTGTATTTCTTTTCAAACAAACTTTTCTTTTCTTTTTTCCATGAATCACAAAAAAATATACGACACCGAAATTGCAACGGAGATTGAATTCATTCTTTTTTTAAATAAATATAAAAGAGTTTTTTAAAACACAATGAAAATATTTTTTTTTATTTTACAAACAATAATTAAAAATCTGAATTATATATATTTTTTAGGTATTACAAAAATTTAAGAATTTTTTTATGAAAAACGATTGAATTTTCGTGGTATGAAAAAAATGATAGTAATCAAAATTTTGAGTTTTTAAGTTTTCGATTGCTATCTTTCAATCACTTTTCAAAAAATACTCAAACAACAAAAAAAACAATTTTTAAAAAATTTCTAAGCGATTTGTTTTTAAATTTTTTGAAAAAATTCTTTTATAAAGAAAATCTCAAAAAATTTTAGAGATCATTGGGTTTTGAAGAACAATAATATAAACACGGCTGGGAACTTGGTTGACTAAAATAAAGTGAAAGCATTTGCAATGAATGAAATTATACGGGTTCAGTTTTTGAGACGAGATAAGTTGTATGTGCAAATCGATTATTTGATGGGGATTCTTGAGTTGAAAAATTTGATGATGCCGCGGTTGAAGCTGGTGGAGGTCGGCGGTTATATGGTTGTTGATGGGGTTGATAATGTTGAGCGGTAAATTTATCTATAAATTTAAATAATATTTAAAATGACATTTTTGTGGTTGAAACAAAAGAAACAGTGGAAGTGGAAGAAAATGAAAAAAAGCAGTGATGGAAAAGAAAGAAAAATTCGCAGCAAAAATGATAAACACGGCATTCCAAATTGTTCACTCATTTCTGACCTCCAATTTCGGCATATCTTTTATTTTTTTGCTGATAACGTCGACTATATTTGTGTTGATCTTTCGCTAAACTGTGGCACCGACTTTAAAATTGTTTGCTGCAGTTTTGGTAAACGTCTTTTTGTTGAAGCGCTTATTAAAGGTGAAGTATTTGGAAAGATTCGATTTTTATCAATCATATAATTCCTCTCGACAAGATCTTCATCAATGAGATAAAAATTTTCTTCATCATCTAAGTTCGGGACATGAGGAAC
Organism: Panagrolaimus sp. PS1159; assembly: GCA_963922195.1. Lineage (NCBI taxonomy): Eukaryota > Metazoa > Nematoda > Chromadorea > Rhabditida > Panagrolaimidae > Panagrolaimus > Panagrolaimus sp. PS1159. Next base: position 2,495,543 of record CAWUHW010000008.1, read on the forward strand.
ACTTATTCGTGTTAGCTTTCTTTTCAGTTTTTTGTTAGCTTTAAAAAGGGAAAAATAGCGATAGAATTGTTAAAAGAAAAATAAAATGTTGTTTAAATTACCTAAATTTGGTCGACCAGTTGAAAACCCGTTATTATGAAAGCTGGGATTTATCCCTGATGAATCCATTGGAAATGAAGTTGTATTTATTCTTGCATCTTCAATTGGAATTGCAATTCCATCATTTCTTGTTGATTTTGGAAATCTTTGTAAGCTATTATCATATCTTTGCAGCAGCCGACTTTCTGAATAATTTGATGGCAAGGGGGTATTAGCTTCTGAATCTAAAAAACAATTTTTCGATAAAACTGATATATGAAATCCTCAGTTTTCATTTTTATCGATTTTTCTATTTTTTAAAACAATCGATTTAAACACCGACACCGGTATCGGTGTCATCCCAACACTATTTTGAAGCTTCCAAGCCAAAAAATTTTTTACCTGATGCATCCGGAAAACATAACCGATAAATTGCATGCGCTTTTGTCACCAAATTAATAACAATTAAAATTGAAAGTAAAATTAGTACAATAATAAGTGTAATAAATAATAAATAAAAAACCCATGAATTTGGAATTTGTGAAACCGTATCTCCAACTTGTCCCGTCAACGCTGAAGCATCTTTTGCAATTCCACCAACAGAATTATCAAAATTATCTAGCGTTATATTTATTCGAGATGTAACTCCAACAATTTGTCCATTTATATGTTCAACTAATATTGAAAGTTGTGATAAAGTTTGTGATAGTTCTTCGATGGTTTTATCCACCGACATTTTTTATTGTTGTTGTTGGATGTGTTGAATTTCAATAAATTGGATTTTAATGGATCTGAAAAATTGTCTTCGCGTTTATGAAATTGAAATTGTAACAGAAAAAAATTGCGCAAAATTCAAAATTTTTAATTTTAAATGGTCACGACACGAAGATAGTAACACTAAAAAGAGCAATTTTTGATTTTCGGTGTTACTATCACTATTTTTTTTTAAAAACAACTTTTTGAGCATGATTTTTATTGTACAAGTAAGTCTTAAGTCAGTCTCTTAAAGTACAATTTTTACAACCGCCAAAAAATTACGACAAAATCTTGTAAAAACATGGTCACTTGTTTTTAGTTAAAAATAAACAAAAAAAATTAATCAATGAAAAATCAAAAATAAAATTGCAAAAAAACTGATAAAAGAATAAAAAGCATAAAAATAGCCGCCACAAAAAAGGAAAGAAACACTTTTTTCCACGTAAAAATAAAAATCACACAAAAAAAAGAGAGGAAAAGCTTCTGCTAATATTTGCTTTTTGAAAAACTAATAATAATAAAAAAAATCGTTAAAGCATTTTTAATACAAAAGAAAAAAATTTTTTTATTCAAAACTGAGGGAAAAATGTATTACAAAAGCTTTTTTTGGAAAAGCTCTTGTATTTTTATTCTAATTTAAATAGCAAAAAAAAGTTCAATTCATCGTTTTTATAAAAAAGCAGACACAAGAAAAACTCCCGAAAAAGGTGTGTACTAAAAAAAGGGGAGAAGATGCTGAAGGGTGATTCACAGCAAAGAAAATTCATGCTTGTGTTCCGTGAAAATACCAAAAAGAAAATTTATGATCCCACGAGCTTTAGTAAACATATTTGAAAAGAAAAGAAAAATAATAATACAAAAAAAAGAAGAAGAAGGATTCATCAAAGATATTTCTCAGAAGACAAACAATGTAATAATATTTCAGCTGTTTTTTTACTTTTTCAAAGTTTCTAAGAAAAATTTTAGTGAAAAGAAAACGTAAAAAAATAGTCTTGAAGTGAATGATAGTAACATCAAAATTTTATGTTTTGCAATTTTTGTGTTACTATCATTTTTTTTTTCTTTTTCAGTCCCGAATTTGATTTTTTTCTTTTTTATTGAAAAATATATTTTTAATCCTTCCATAAAAGAAAGGAAATTGAAACGCGAAAGTTCGATTTAAAAAAAAACTTATGTATGTATGTTAGATACCCTATTGAAAGATGAAAGGAACTATGTATGAATGATAATCCCTTCCTTCGACTTAACTTACAAAAAACTTCAAGAGTCATGGTCAAAGAAAAAAGAAAACTTTTACTCTTGAGACAATTGCATTTTACTGCTTCGATTTCATTTCCATTCAAAAGCCGGATCACTTTCAAAGAGATTTTTTTTTCATTGTACAAAACTGCTTTTAGGTAAAATATTTGAAATTCGAAAATGTAAAAAAATCAATTTGAGAAAAAAAGTTTTAGTCTACTTTCTTTTTTTTGAAAAAAAAGTTATGGAGGCGTGATAAGGACGACGCGCAAGCAAAACCAAAAAGTTTTTTGATGAGTCAATTTTTTAACAAGAAAAAAGTGACGAAAAAATGGGATAGACTTTTGTATGCTGATGTTTTTTTTCTTTCATTGATGAATGTCTCTCATTGAAGAAAGAAGACTTTTCTGTATTTAATTCATTCATCAATGAATTGAAAATGGAATTGAATCAATTTGGGACAAATTTTTAAAAAATATATTCTTTCACGCAAAAAAAGAATTTTTGTCACAAAATCAATTAAAAGCAACATTTTTTTGACCATCGATGAAAAATGAAAGGAAAAAAGTCAAGTGTCGCGCAACTTTTTTCAACTTTCTTCCTTTTTTTAGGCTTTTTGTAAGCAAGTAAAAAATGAAAAGTTTAAATAAAGGAAGCTCTATCTCTCATTTCTTTGTTATAAAGAGCTGCCGTTTTAAGAGGTTTGTCGCGCCGCTTTTAAGTGTTGATCAAAAGAAGATAGGTATCGGCTGTCACAAATATTAAAGAATTTTTGATGGTTGGCATAAAGACATTTAAAGATGATGTTTATAATATGTTTTGAATATGAAAACTTCATAAAAATAAAACAAAATTTTTAAGTAAACAAAATTACATGCCAAAACAAATTTAAAGACTTTTCAAAATTAACGGCAAAAATCTTAACAATCCTAAAAACCTTATTTTTGAAAAATAACATTTTTCTTATAGCTCTAAATTAAAAATAATTAAACTTAAAAAAAAACTTTTAAAAATTTCAACGTAAAAAAGTTAAAACTCTACAACAACTTTTTGTCGATTTTTCAACGCTGCTTTTGCATTTTTGGTGTGACAAAAAAAAATAAAACCGTTTTTCGCGCAATGAATAAAAAAAAGGTAAAGCTTTGATTGTTTTATATTTTTTGGGTCCCAAAAATATAAATATAAATTTTAAGTAAACAATCGGAAGTCGACTTTTTCTCGTCTAAAATAAAAAAGATGACGGAGAAAGAAAATCAACAACAAGCTCCATTTTGACAAGAATTGGATTAATAGGGAAAAAGGTAAGAAATGAGAAAAAAGCTTTTGTAAAATTCGGGAAACAAACAATTAAAATCAGAAGAAAGAAAGAAGCGTGAAATGATTTTTCTCATTAATTTTTGGTTAAAAGTTATTGCTTCTTCTTCATTTTTGTTTATTGTCTGTGAATGCTTAAAAAAATAATATGTGTGATAAAAATATAATCATAAAAAATAATATTTGGGAAAAAAATAAAAATTACGATGGGAAATTTATTTTTGCATCGATATAAAAAAATATATAGTAAAAAAAAGTATTGGTTGAAAATTGATGCTTCTCCTTTTTTCTCGGGAATGAATGAACATCATCGTTATTATAACCCCCTGAAGGAAAAATATGGGGGGGGGGACAGTGTCCCTCTCCGATAAAGACAACAACAAAAAAGGACACGAATAAAAAAGAAGGTAAAGGGAGTGAGGGAGAGAGAGACATTGAAAAAAGTAATTGTTTGACCAGCGTTCACTTTCTTCTCTCCCATTCCAGCAGAAGTTAGTTTCATTTTTGCATCAGCGTTCACTTTTTTTTAAGTCATTCATTTTTGTTCGTTTTCTTTGATGCTTAAAAACCACGTTTAATTTTTTTTTGCTTGTTAGAAAAAAATTTATTGTGAAAAACTATCGCCGCTTCTTTTTTCATACTTTTACACTTTCTTTTGTGACATAAAAAAAAAGAAATTGTAAAAGAGAGAACCAAAAAAGTGACAGACAAAAAAATAAAAATCATTAAAAAAACTTTTTTAAGGAAGGCGACGGTAAGCAACAATAAAAAAAACTGTTAGTGACAGCCGTAAAAAAGACAGTTATTTTAAAAATGGCACTATTTTTTACGTTTCTTACACTGTACGAATATTAATTACATTCTTTTTTCTTCCTTAAAAAATTTTTTTAACAAACAAAAGAACGCAAACATTTTCTTAATTTTTGATTCACGTTTTTTGAGGGTCCCAAAAATAGTTGACCAAACAATCTTTTTTGTTGCCAGTTGGGGTTGCCGTGGCATTTTTTTTGGCTTTGAATTCGAAAAACGTAAATAATATAACTGACCACTTTGTTTTCGTTTCCAAAAACAAAAGACATGTTTTTTATCCCCCAATTACTTCTTCTTACTACCTTCAAAAAAATTTTTTTAAAAATATAAAAGACTTTTTTTGTTTACTTTTGTACGTCCTTCCAAAACTGCCTGACGAATAATGACAACCAATATATTCCTTCTTCTTTCTACCTGAGTCTCGATAGAAAAAAAATATATTCTTTTTTGTTGATGACTAACACTGACAAGGGACGCGTCAGGGTGTGTTCTGGAGTTATGAGAAAAAAAGTATTTCATGATATTCCCCGACCATAAAGAAGTATTCCTGCAAAATATTAGCTGCCCATACGCACTTTTGTATTTTTCATATATACTACATATATATAGGATCGCCTGCTTCTTAATACTACAACTTAAGATTTATCCTTATCAAATACTTTTTTGTATTAAAAAACATATTTCTTTGCACTGGAAAACATACGAAAAACCATTTTAAATTGTTTGCGACAATTTCCTAGCCCAAATAAGAATAAATTTTTAAAGTTGTGGTATTAAGTAGCAGGCGATCCTATATATATGTAGTATATATGAAAAATACAAAAGTGCGTATGGGCAGCTAATATTTTGCAGGAATACTTCTTTATGGTCGGGGAATATCATGAAATACATTTTTTCTCATAACTCCAGAACACACCCTGACGCGTCCCTTGTGAATGCAAAATGCAAGCAAGCAAGCTTTTCCACCCTCGCTTTTCTTTTTCAATTCCTCGTGTTTCAAATATTTGTACGTTTTTTTCAATTTTTTTAATGCTTTTTTTGGCTCAAATTTTTGTGTTTTTTTTCGAAGAAAAGTTTAAAACCAAATTAAAACCATTAAAAATTTTTATGTTTTTAGAAATAGAAGTTTAAAAATTTCTTTGATTAAAAATAATAATGTCATTAACATATATATTTCGAGAAGATCCAAATTATCGACAAAATATTACAAATACAACATATCAGCCATCCGTGGATCGAGTGGTTGATCGAATACATGATTTGGCTGGTGAAATAAATGATATTGGAAGAACTGTAAGTTTATATTCAAAGTTTGAAAAATTCGCAAAACATCTGATTTTTTTTAAAAAACGCAAAATTAAAAGTTTTATAATTTTTTAAATTTTAAGCATAATTTAAATATGTAAAATATTTGAAATTTACAATCTTGAATTGTTTTTAGCTTTTGATATTTTTTGAGCAGCAAATTTTACAGTTTTCATAGTTTTTGAATTCCAAAATATAAATATCGAAATTTTTTCTATCTACACCTTCGAAAATCGTTAATTTTATCTACGGATCTGAGTGAGATTATTTGTCTCGAATAAATTAAATTAAAATTAATGAAAATTAATTGAAAATTTTTTAGGTAAATAGATATGGTGTTGGAGTTGGAAATAAAGCAGAATTAACAGTACAAAATTTAAATTATTATTTTCAAAATTTATCACATAGTGCTCACACTCTTGGGGTAAATAATATACAATATTATTTTTTTCTGCAAAAAACTTTAACAAAAATTTTTTAGAATATAACTGTTGATAAATTTGATGGTTTTCCAGTTACACCATTTTATACAGTATTAATTTGTGCTTTAATTGCAATTATAATTGCATTATGTTATTTTATATGTTTTGGAAGTCATTATTTTGTGCAAAGAAGATATCAGAAGCAACAGCTAAAATCTCAAATTGATGAACAAGATATATAAAAAAAAATTTTATACTTTTTTAAAATTGTAAAACTACATTCAAATAATTACGAAATCAATATTTATTTAGTAATAAAGAAAATAAATGTTGTAAAAACAAGATAAAACAAAATGAGAAATCTATATATAGATTTCTTCTTTAAAGTAATTAATACTTTAGGGAGCAATAAAATCCTACGGTATTAAAAAAAAACATTGTTTATTCAAAATACCCTTTTACAAAAGGCATATTAAAACAAGAACAAAGACAATCTTAATTGTAAAAAGTAAAATCGTATACTGCAACTTTTGTTTTTTTAAACAAATGCTGTAAAATATGTTGAAAATCACTTTTATGATGTTAATATTCAATCAACATAAAACAAACAATTATGTAATACCAAGAATAAAAGAAAATTAAAAATATTTTTCACATTTATCATATAATTCATTTTGTCGAACTTGTTCATCAAAAACAATAAATGGTGGAACATATAATCGAAATGGATTTCCATCAAGAATTTCGTCAGCAATATCTTGAAGCTTTTCTCGATATTCTTCAGAAATGGAATTAAAAAATTTCAGATTCATTCGGGTTTGATTAACATTCTAAAATCTTTTATTACGGTAAATAAAACCAAAAAAAATATTTACCTTTAAATATGCAAAAAACTTCTCAATATCAAATGTATCATTTAATTCTTGAAAAGAGAAGCGTCGAAGATTCTTAAAATGTGGAATTTTGAAAAGTTCGATGACAGTTTTTGAAAAATCATAAGAAGCATCTGAATGATCAACATGAAGATTTTGGAGCTTTGGAAGATTTGCAACAATTACTTCATATGGAACAATTGTGCCATTTTCATAAAATACTGTAGATTCACAAAAATTTAAAGTTTGAACTTCTTTAGAAAGAAATAATAAATCATTGAACGAAATTTTTTGTTCCCATAGTGCTAAAAATTTTACATTACCGTTATACATCTTTGGTAAAAGTGATGAAGCAAGAGATGAATTTGAAGAAGAAACAATAAGATCATTAGAAACATAAATTTTGCTTTGAAGTTTTTGAATATCAAAATTGAGATTGCAATATTTTCGATTTTCTGTTCGAAGGCAGCTTTTATTGACACAAGTTTTCCATTGATTTTCTTCAAAGTTTAAACAATGAAATATAATAATTGGATTTTTAATAAAAAAATATTTGCAAGTTTGAATAAGTTTTTGATAGGCTTTTGCAGATGATGGATCCTTTGCAGCATAAAAAATAATTGATTCTGGAATTGAAAAATATTGTTGTACATATGATTCACGAAATTCATAGCAATTTGGAAATTTCATAGTTGGTTGTTTTAAATAAGTCGGATAAATTTTACATAAACAGTTGAAAATATCCAAAAAAATTAAATATATGATAGAAAATAACGAAAAGATTTGAACATTTAGGATTTAAAAAATTTATTGGTTGCATGCAAATGCTTTTAAAAATGCAATCGTGTTGAGACATTCAAGCATGCTGCTGACAATGTCTCAATACGATGGGAACTTTGTTGCTGAAAATGTCTCAACACGATGAACACATGAAGAAATTTTTTTTGCAACTTTTTTTTCTCGATCAACTTTTTTACCTTCTTTATTTCATCAGTGTTATTTCCCGTATAACATTATATTTTACTTATTAGCTTTTATATATCTCAATTTTGTTATATTCATTTTGATAGATTTGATTGTTTTTATTTCCCAACATTTTTTCGTTTGTTGTCCTCCGTGACTGCTATTTAACGTGTGTAATCTTGTAAAGCTAGATAATGACGTTGCTATTAATTTTTAGTTGGCTGATAAGATGTCGTTAAGTACTCTTCAACCTCAAACATCATTACTTAAATTCCCTGACTATTATGAATTTCGTGCTTCATGTTCTTCACAAAGTTTCTCGCTTCCTGAATCCATCGTATTTTATGCTGCAAAGAATCCATCTTCAATGAAATTCTATCAAAAACTATTTCAAACCTGCAAATATTTTTTTATTAAGTCTTCCAGCTCCCATCATGTAATCTATATTGCCGAAGAGAGAGAAAAAACTTTTTAATTTAAAAAATAATTTTTTCTTATTTTAAAATAGTTAAAACTTTTAATATTTCTTGCTTCTCAAACGAAATTCTCTCCCCGAAATATGTTTGAAATTTTTTTTTCAGAGTGTTATTCAAAAAGGTACAAAAACAGATTCCCACCTTTTAAAAATTCAACATAATATTTACAAAAAAACAACAAACAAAAACAGCGTAAAAAGCAAGATTTTAACAATAAAAAAGAGATTATTAAAAAAGATATAAAAAGTAAAGAACGATGACATTATTGTTTAATATTTCTCGAGATTCCAAATCTTTAATTTCAAATAAAAATCTATCTTCAATTTTTGATTCAATAAAATTAGAATTTCCACATTTTGAAGGACAATCAATTAAAGGCATAATAAAATCATTGAAAGAATTACCAGCCTCGATTTGAATAATTAAAAGAAGATGAATAAAAAAAATAGTCAAAAACATTTTTGATTGCATCTAAAAATTAAAACTATAAAAAATTAAAAAAAATTAATATTAATAAGATACCTTTAACACTACTTAAAATTTCACGCTTAATTTTTTTGATTGACTGACTAGAATTTTTGAAAGCTATGTAAGGAATCTGAAAAACTTAAAAGATTAAATACAAAATTTTAAGTCAGAAAGATAAATCGAAAAATGTTAAAAAAGCAATAAAAAGGGAAACTTTTGGAAATTATACTAGAAATAGAAAATGAAATAATTTAGGGAAAGGAATAAATAAAGAAATAAATTTGGAAATAATTTAAAGCAAAAAAGTGAGGGCCGAAAAAAAGTAATGTGATAATGAATTCCCTAAAGGTCATAAATTTTGTTGTTTTTCCTTTTCATGGATTTCAAACGCTTTTATTGATTTTAAATTGGGTACTTTTTAAGTTCTTAAAAATATTTTTTAAAATCAATATTTAAATAATAATCAGATATTATAAAATTCATAAAAAAATAATGCCGTAAGTGTCCGAAAAGTTTACAAGGAAAAACATTTATTTTTGAAAAATTGAATAAATTTATACAACTGTAATCAAAAGAAATATTTTTTGTCGATTTAATTTACATTCAATATTCGTTGGTTATTCAATACAGTATACCATGTAATTTATCATCACTTTATTAAAACCAATGTTTTTTTAGATTTTTACAGTAAGTGTCAACTTTATTTTAAAAATGCATATCAATAAATATATATTGTCTTTTTTGGAAATACAAAATTTGTGAGACGTGTTTTTTTACAAAAAATGCAATCAAAATGACACGTAGCTTTGACAAATTTGATGTTTATCTTATTTCAACATTTTAAAACGGAAGGTCATTTCTAAAATTAATCCCTTTTCGACACAAAAAAGATTGTATTTTTAGTAGATAACAAAAGAGAACATAAAATTTTGTTTTAATCTTTCAAGCGAAATACTCAAAAATTTTATGTATTCATTGTCGCCAGTGTTCTGCGATGCTGGCGCGACGCGCCGCGCCGCAGTCGCGCCGGCTACATTTAAACTTCTATTAGATTACAGATTTTCCTACAACTTTGGTAAAAGATATTCAGCTATAAAGGCTATCACGTGAAATTATTACTTTAAGTTTAAACTTAATTTCTAGTAGCCGGCGCGACTGCGGCGCGGCGCGTCGCGCCAGCACCGCAGAACACTGATTGTCGCTATTATTTGTGACTCATATATTTTTATTTAATTGAAGAATAACAGATTTCAAAAGTAAATCATGTTTTTATATTATAGAGATATTCTTGCTTTTTTGGATTCCTTTGTGACGGCTTCTGTATTAACTATGAAGTTGATTTAACAATATTTATTACTGCTTGATATTTTAAAATTTAAAAAAAATTTATTTTGATTTGGGCAAAACGATAAACTTAAGTTTGTGGTTAAGATTTTTTTATGCAAAAAACTTAAATTTTTAATTTAATTAATCTTATAGGCATTTTGTTTAAAAAAAGTTTATTAGATAAAAAAGCAGTCGTTATTAAACTTTTTTGTGTAATACAAAAAATTAAAAAGCAAACTCTGTTAGAAAGTAATAAAAATAAGTTCATTTATGGAGTCGGTGCAATTAATAATGCTGCACATCCAGCTTGGCAGGCAGCGTAAGCAGCAACAGCTGCTGGTGTTGCTGTAAAAGCAGTTGCACCAGCAACTGCAGCTGCACCAGAAGCGCAAGCCGCTTGACAAGCGGCATATGCTAGTGGACCAGCATTGGCAGAAGTCATGAAGAGAAGAGTGAAGATGATGAAAATCAATGATGAATTCATCTCTCTGAAAAAGACAATGTTGAAATCAAACAAAAAATATGAAAAAATCATACCTTTAAAGTTAGTAGAGAAGTGTCAAACGTTAGCGTGACAGCATGATAAAATGAATTTTTTAAGAAACCTTTATACTGCAACAAAGAGACACGTCCATCATGTATAGCATAAAACAAAAAACAATGGCATAAACAAGCAAAAACTCCAATTGGCAAAAATAATATAAAAATTAAAATAATTAAAACAAGTGCGCAAACATCCCATTGTAATTCATATGTGCCATTTTGGCATGTTCTGCATAAATTTGCAGGTTGAATAATTATTGTTGGAGCATATGGTGGTGGTGGTGGATGAATTTCAAATGTTGGAGGAATAAATCCAATTTGTGGTGGCGGAGCTTGGATAAATGGTGGAATTTCAGACTTTTCTGCGTAAGTCATTTTTTAACTATAAGCGAAAATAAAAAAGTGTTTCTTTGAGAAAAATGGAAAAAGTATTAAAAAGTGTTTTTGACAGAAAAAATAAAGTTTTTATTACTGATAAAAATCGAATGAGTTATAATCAATTTCAAAAAATGACTCTACTTTCATTTAATTTATGAGTAGTTATTTTTTTTTAAATATTTTCCAAACTTTCATGACGGCGCCAGAGCAGAGTCAAAACAGAGAATGTTGCAAAAAATACAGAATTTCATGTTTACTTTTGCTATTCTTTTAACAGGAGCTGCTTTTTTCCTCGACTTTGCTTTAAAGATTTTTTTGAACATAATAAAATATAAAATAACCAAAAATGAAAGAGATTGTTCGAAACACATGTGAGAGACATTTCTTAAAAAAATTTTAAAAGAAAAGCAAAAGGGGAATAAATAAATAACAACTTCCGTTCTTTTTTCCTAAATGATTAAAGAAGTCTATCAACTTTAAATTATACTATTTAATATATAACTGCAATATAAAAACAGTAAATATTGAAAAAATTTTTGCAAACTTTCGAGCGTTGCTGTTAATTCTGATTTTCGTCAAAAAACGTGAATCCATATTTTTTGATTACCGTAATTTCAAAAAAGTCCAACAAACTACATTTTGTAAATCAACAAACGTCGTATAAAAACAAGAACATACAATTTATTAATAAAGATTAAACAAACTCATAAATTTTAAAAAGTGAATAACAAATATTAAAAGTAAACTTAAAAAGAATTATTAATTTCAAACCACAAAAAATATTTACATTACAAAAAGCATTATTTAGGAATTTGAACTTCAAAGATTGTTGATCCTGGACCAGCTGATTGAATGCTTTCACGGAAGCAATAAAATTCAGAAACAGATTCATCTAATTCAAAATATTTAAAAGATTCATCAAATTCACAATATTTAAAAGCATTTTTCCATTGTTCAAGGGTCTAAAAATAAAAATTTACTCTTTGAACTTTGAACAAAACAAAAATACTTACACGCCATTTCATGCCATCAATGTGTTTGCAAAAATCAATTTCAATTTTTGGTGGAACTTTGACAGAATTACGAATAATAGGCATATAAAATCGAAGGAAATGAAAAACAAAGAATTTAGTATTCAAAGGAATAATAATTTTGATTGTTTCGAGAGAAGGAAAATACTTTGTTAAATCTGTTAATATCATTCGATTTATTTCATAATCATAAATTGTAATTTGAAGAACTACAAGCTTGATTGAAACCAAAGCGAAACTAAAATAATATCAAAAGTTGGAAAAAAAACGAAGCAAAAAACCATACCTTATTTGTGGTTGCTCAACAACAAATTGTTCAAAGCTTTGATTTGGATATTGAGTCTTTTTTAATCCCAATTGCAACGACTTTGTTTTGCAACAAAATATTGGAAGTTGTTCAGTAAATTGATCCAAAACAGTTATAGATTCAAGATTTATAGAGTCTCGTAACTTTGGAGTCATACAAACACTTGGAATTGTAACATGTTTAAGAGTTGTTGAAAATTGTGGAAGAAATTCATCCAAGAATGTTCTTTCAATTTTTATTAAAGTAGGTGCTTGTTCCGGAAGTGAAAATGTATGCAATTCTAAAAAGCTCATATCATTATTGATTTTATTAAAAGCAAAAAAACTTACTTTTTTTCTTAACAATTTTATCAATGACAGATTGATAAATTCTTTGACGAGAAAGTGAATAATTAATAGTTAGATTAACAACAGAATCTCCAATACAATTCATCAAAAATTTTAAAGGTGGTTCGTCATTTTGATAAGGAACTTTACAAAAGCATTTACCACCCTGAAAGGGCAATAATTACGTATAAACAAATTAAACTTTAAATATGTAAAACATACCCAACCAATAGAATAATAATCTTCACGAAGATCAAGAAAAGTAGCAGAAGCAAAAATTTCTTTCATTACTTGTAAAGGTTTTTTTCCAGAGAAAGCAAATTTTGTGATTGCATCCAAATCTCCATCTTCAACCAATTTCTTTCCAATATCAAAAAAGTTTTCATGAATCAAGTGAGGCATATCTGCAGATATATCTAAAAGTGAAAAATATTTTATAGAACTTTATTTACAATAGATGAAAAATAAAAAACACGGATATATAAAAAAGACTTTCACTTAAAAAATGAGGGATCAGCTTTGAATAAATATTTTAGTAAAAAGTCTAGATAATTTAAAAGCATAAAAAAAACATTCTGATTGAACAACAAAAAGTAGGTGTTTCGATAGAAAAAAATTATGTCAAACACGTACGATTTCTCTTCAAGACCATCAGGTTCTATCAATTTTTTCCTAAATGTTAACTCAATTTTAAAATTTGCAAACAATGCCGTAACTATATTTTGTTTGCAAAATTACATACTTAGGTAATTCCATTAAACACAAAAAAATATAAAAAGCACATTTATTTCACAGAAATTTTTACAAATCATTGTTAGTATCATTTTACATCATTCAATACAAGAATAAAAGAAGACGTTTTATAAAATTGGAGGAATATTATTATTTGGATCAATGACGGTTGCTTCCTTCTTCTTTTTATCATGATGTTTATGCTTTGACCAACGCTTTTTATCTTTTGAATCTTTATTCTTTGATTTTGATTTCTTCTTCTTTTTACTCTTCTTTTTCTTCTTTTGTGGTTCTTTTTCATCCTTTGAATCTTTGCTATCTGGTTCAGTATTTTGTTGATTATCTGCAGCTGGAATTGGAGTTGGTGCCGGAACATTTACAACTTCTTCATTCTTTATAGCTTGTTCATTTACAGGAAATGCAACACTTTGTGGAGTAAATGATGGTGAAACAGGTGAATCTTGTCCTAAAATATAAACAATTACAGAATAATACACAAAAGATTTGATATACCCCCAGCACAAACATGATATATTATTATAACCAAAACATATAAACAAACATAAAAAACCAACCTTGTTTTCCCATTAAATATGTTGAATTCATTCCAGCACCAGGAATTCGATCAGGTTGTTCAGGAGGTGGCGGAAACATAACACTTTCACCATAAGTTTTTGCAGGTGCAGGTAAAACAGCTGTAGCAGTTGAAGATTCCTCCGGATATGCCATAAAATCTCCAACATCATTCTTTAAAACTGCAACAGGACGAATTTCATCTGTAATTGTATTTTGTGCACCAGAATTATTTGTTGTTGTTGCACCAGTTAATTGATCTTCGGCATCCAAAATTGCATCAAATAATTGTCCAATCAAAGGTAAAGGTGGAAGTCCTCTTTGACGTCGTCGTTTGCTTACCAAAAAAAGGAAGCCAACAATTGCTGAAATAAATGCAAGCAGCGGAATACTCATCGTCTCTTTCAAATCAACCGAAATGACAAAATAAAAAAAAAAGTGTTTTGACATTTTTCAAAAAGTGAAAAAATTACACAAATGTTCGATGCAAATTTTTTCAATGGAAATTTTTTGTTGTTGTATTGTAGATCTGCAATTTGCATGAAATTCAATACAAACAAAAACCCTCAAAAAATGAATAAAAGGAATGCAATCAATGAAAAAAGTATTGCATTTTGTTTTTTGCTTTCATCTTTTGAAACGTTGTCTCTTCTCTCTCTCTCTCTTTGAATCAATATGGCACAATCTGTTCCACCTGGTGATATTACCACTCAACCTGGTACAAAAATTGTTTTCAATGCACCATATGATGATAAGCATACTTATCATATTAAAGTAAGTTCTTTCTTTATCGTTTTTGGTGCGATATATGGGATCTTTTTGGTAAATCTCATTGATCCTCTTTTATAGATTATTAATGCAGGTGGACGTCGTATTGGATGGGCAATTAAAACAACAAATATGAAGCGTCTTGGTGTTGATCCTCCATGTGGTGTTCTTGATCCTAAAGAAGCTGTTTTGATGGCTGTTTCATGTGATTCATTCCAATTTGGTCAAGAAGATACTAATAATGATCGTATCACCATTGAATGGACAAATACCCCTGATGGTGCAGCAAAACAATTCCGTCGTGAATGGTTCCAAGGTGATGGTATGGTTCGTCGTAAGAATCTTCCTATTGAATATAATCCTTAAATTATATAATTTAATTTTGTAAGGTATTAATAATAATAAATAAAATGATTTAATAATAATATTTTGTGTCTATTGGGGAAAAGGGTTGGAAGGGATTTGGGTTGGATTTGATTGGTTCGGTTTTGGAGTACTGTATTAAAAAAAAGAAGTTGTGCTTGTATTTTTGAATTTTTTGAAATTCATATTTGTTCTTGATCATTAAAAAGCAGTATTATATTTTGGAAAATTATATTGCATTATTAAAGCAGTTGTGAGTAGTAATGCACCAAAAAAAACAAATTTTTACAGTATACCCATTTATACGTTCATTTTTAATTAAAACAAATCACTTTTCTCACGTTTAAAGACGTCCAGAGAAAATTTTCGACTTTATGTTTTTCTGTAATATTATATTGACCGCCCACTTTCGCGCATTAATTTTTTTTTATCTGACTCAGAAAAAAATTATTCTGCCGAGGTAAGAGATTGATGCAAAAAAGCATTAATAAATATGTAAAAAGAATAATTTTTATTGATTACAATAAATAATTAAAAATTAATAGATTTTTTAAAATTTAGTGTTACAATGACCGGTCCGTAAAGAAAGTTTACATATTCACCAGTTGAGGTTTTAAAATGTCAGTTTCAAAGTCTGATATGTCTTGTGCAGCAAATTTGTTGTAAATAGGGTTGTAATAAATTTGGTCTTTCATTTTTCCTGGCTCGGAATTAATTGTTACTTTTCTTAAAAGAGAAGAAACGGTAGCTAGTTACAAATAAAAATATCTTCAGGGAGAAATATGTTGCCCAAGTGATTATCACGGACAATAAAACTTCCGACTTGAACAAAGCGATTTTTGTTGTAGTAATATGTCTTTAAAGCTGCTTTTTCCATTTCAGTTGTGAAACAAATTTCCGCGTCGATTAGTCGAACAAAATCTGTTCTTGCTTTAAAATTACGAAGATCTAAGCTTATGTATTTGTTTATGAGATAGTTTAACGCCATTTCACGATACGTTTATCCCAGAAATGACCATTTACAAAAACATTTACAAAATATTCAAAAAAGGATTTTTTTCTTCGAAAAAAGAAAAAGAATGTGCAATTGCAATTGGCTTCGTTTTCTTTTTTTTCGTTTAAAAAAATGAATCAATAAAAAAAAGAAGCAAACATCGTCTCTTTTTTGTGTCCATCCGCTAATCGGATTCCATTTTTTAAATAAAGGTCAAATGTGTGTTCCCTTTTTTGTGTCAATGCAAGCGGCATAGTCCTTGAGAAAACGGCATTTTAGACATTCAAGGACAACCATTGAAAAAAGAAAGAAAAAAGAGGAAGAGAGCAGTGTTGTCAGCTATCCGATCTATAGCCCAGTTTTTCAGCCTTATTCTGAAAAAAAGATTAATTGAAAGGTAGTTTATTAAAAATACACAATTTTGAAAATCTGCAAAACAAATACTAACTTTTCTGTAAATTTTAAACAAATGGTAACTTAAAAAGCTGAAAAAAACACAATAAAGTAAAAACTGTAACAATTATTTTAAAAGTAAACCAAAAAAAACTAAAAAAAAAAGTCACTTTCTAAACTATTTTCTTCAAGCAAAACTTTTAAATCTTAAGTATAAATACTTTTGTTTGAATCAATTATTTAATTACTGGAAGCAAATTTTAATTTCGCATTAAAATCATATAAAAAATGATTCTCTTGCAGCATGCTATAAAAGTGTTTAAATTTGTTCATTTGTGAAATTTTTTGGTCAAAAAATCGTTATTTAATTTTTCTTGTTTTTTGTGGATGCCAAAGAGGCTTATAAAGATGAAAATACATAATCCCATTTTACTTTATTTTAATAAGTTATATTTATTCAAAATGTATAATCTAGCCTATGTATCTTTGTTTAAAATAGATTTTCAGATCCATGGATCTATAAATTCATTTTAAGAAAAGTTAAAATATTACATTTTTGTGGAATGCCATGGCACCCGTGGCACTACTCAAGTTGCGGCACTGGTTTTTTCACATTGGAAAAAAAGAAATTAATTTTTGGATTCAAACTTCTTTCTAAACAATTGCAACATGTTCTTCAGGAGTTGGATAAGTTTATGCAGAATTTTCATAAATGAATTTGTCCAACTTTGTCTGAATTTTTTGCAAATCAGAAAAATATAAATTGGAATAACCCGCTAAACGAGCGCATATCAAAATCAGTTGAGAATGCCACCATTATGAAAAGCTCAGGAATAATCAACCCCTATTTTTAAAATTATATCAATAAGATATTTTTCGTAAAAAAGAATACAAAATTCAAAGAAAGTAGTGTTTTTCGTGTTCAAAAAAATGAAACTGTATTTTCTTTTTTTTTTGTTACAAAACGAAATTCTGAAGATTTTTATTTATATCAGCCATGTCACTTTTGTTCTTAGATTTTGTTTGCAATAATTTATTTTAGATATCTGAAACGAAAATTTCTTATTTTTTAGTTTGTTGTACAAAAACGTTAAAGAAGGGTATGGGCTTGAAAGGTTTAGTTTGGATTTGATTTCATCGGTTGCTTCTTGGATTACTGTAAATTGTAGGAAAAATTTTGAATTTTCGCACAATTTTTCAAAGTTTTCATGTCTTCGTAAAATTTTGGATGGTTTCGCGAATAGTTTGTTTCGTGTTTTTGAACATTTCTACCTTTTTGGTTTAAAAGTTTTATCACAATTTAAACAAAACAATTTACAACAAACAATACAAATTCAAAAAAAACAAAGCAGAACGAAAATTTTTTAAAGATGTGGATTCCATCCTATATACATTTCAGCCAAATAATTACGATCTGTTGCCATTTTAATTAATTGCGCAACTTGTCCTTCAACGCTCATTGTAATGCAGCTTTTGGTTTGTTTATGAAAACATTGTGTAACAATTTTTCCATCTAATCGAGCTTTGATTAATGAAATTGAATTATCTTTTGTATATTCATCCGCAGCAACGGCATTCTTTTGTGCACCACGAGCTTGTTGATTTCGATTTTCAACTTTTGACCATTCAACAAGTGGATCATGTAAAAATGTTTCAAGTACTGTACATAAAGTTGCTTGTTCATGCCGAAGTACTCGCATAACCGTTTCACAAGTTTTTCGAAAAGCTCCTTCAACACCCGTTGGACCAAATCCATCTATCATATTTCTTGTAAGACGAAATGGAACAACCTAAACATCGATGTAAAAGATATTTTACATTTACAAAAGAAAAAACAAACTTCTGGAATTGGTAAATATTCACCTCTATTAAAGAGCATATTAAAATCAACATGAACGATATCACCATTTGTTGAATCAAGAAGAATATTTTCACAATGTCGATCACCAAGTCCCAAAATAAATCCAACCATACTCATTGTTGCTGCAGTTCGAGTAAAAGCAAGTCGAGCACCATACCATTTACATGGATCAACAAATTTATTTCTAAAAACATTGATGATTTTAACTCTATTGTTTAGCACAAAGTAATACCTTAAATATTCTGCCATTTTAACAGGATTCTTTTCAACAATTTCATCAAAGAATTTTCGACGCTTTGCACAATCACCTTTTATTTGATTCCATCTTTTGCTTGTATCATGTTCATCAGAATTTGAAGCAAATGCTGAACGTAAATGTACTAAATTTGGTACAATTTCAATAAGGCCACCACGAGCTTGAAGTGGAATAACTGAATATGTACGAATATGAAGTTGCCGGCGACGAGCTTCAGAATCACGAAGTAATAAAGTATTGACCATCTAAAATTTTAAACCTTTATTTCCATTTACAATATATTAAAAAAAATACTCGGCAAAAATCCAAACATCTTGCATCTTTTCGTAATTCATCACCCCTTTTTGCAATCATTGGATACCGTACACCATTTGTTCCAATCATTGTAATAAGTTTTGGCTTTTCTAATGAACCAAAAATCTAAAAAAATAAAAATTTTATGCTTATAGAAATGCTTTATAATTACCTTATAATTATCTTCAAATCCTTTAATGTATACTCTATCATCATTTTCTTTTTCAGGTAAAGAAATTTGTGAAGCTAGAAAATTTGGCATCTTTTTTTCAACCATTGTAATAAATGGAACAGCAATTTTAACATTTGGATTTTTGAAGAATTTACAGATAACAGGAAATTCCTCTTTAAAATTATTAAATTCACCATGTGGGCATTTATCACCACCCTTTTCAGCAATTCTAAAACAAAAATTTCATTTTAAATAATCTTATTTTTGAAACAAAAGGTTTATACCCAATTAAAAGCCCAGCAAGCTCTTTGTAATTTGAAATAAGTGTATTCAGATCAATTGGAAGTTTTCTGGATTTTGCTTTATTAACTGCAGTTGAAAATGTTTTTTTTGTTCTGTCAGCTCTGAGAGGATCTTCTTTTGCACTGGTACGATAACTTGCAATACCTTGCCATAAGCATTCATGCGGATAAATGCATATTAAATCGCTAATAATTGTTTCAAGTGTTTTATAAACACTTTCATCGGGATGGCATAAACGAGAAATAAGTTGTGGAAAAGCTGTAAACCAATAATATTTATCAATTCTATTAAATTGTTTGTTAATAAAATCAGTAGCCTAAAATCTTTTCAATTGTTACAGTATAATTGCAATGTAAACTAAACTGCTTGTGAATCATATCTTATTGTTGGTGCAGGAACTTTATTTTTTCCTCTTCCGCTTTTAGATACTGGAGTAGCTTGTGCACGTTGTTGCTCAGATTTTTCATGCATTGCTGCAGCATAATCAAGCCAAATTGTTATCATTCGTGGCATAACATGTTGTAAATATCGTCGACCAATAGATAATACACGAGCATAAAGACTTAAACATGTAAAAACATTAGTAGCATCTTCCTAGAATTTTGAATGATTACTGTAATGCCAAAATATAAAACAGTATCGTACCGGACTTCGACTATAATATGCATTATCATAAAATAATGCAAAAGAATATGCTTCTTGTTCATTCTTTTCTGCAATACCATCCATAAAACAATATTGTGTATAAATATCTCCAATATTTGATGCATTTGATTTATCAATATATGTTGTAAGTTGAAGTTGGGTATTAACAAAATCTGCTCGATCTTGAGCTGATAATCTAATTTCATTTGCAACTCTTTTTGAAATTTCTGCAGCTTCTCCTTTTTTACTTTTAATACATATTTTAAGCTCTTCTGTGAGTCGAGGAAAATGTTTTTCTAATGTTTTTTGTAATGAACTTCACCTTTTTGTCCACGTTGAAAGAAATATTTTGCTTCTTCCATATCAATATTTAAATCTTTTTCAACGCCAAGTGATCGAGCATGAATAAGATGAGCCCATGAAGTTGAAAGATGATTAGCTTGTCGAGAAAATTTACAAGATTCAATTAAATAATGTGAAATTTTATCCTTATTTTTAATTGGATCAGCAAAACGAAGAAGTTCACCTGAAAAGATATTGAATGCATTGTACGTAATTTTAATGAAATAAATGAAACACTTACGACGAACCCAATAAATTGGTTCTAAAACAGTGCTGCATTGAATTGCATTATCACTTCTTGTATCCCATTTTTCAATTAATCTATCAAAATTTTGTGCTGATGGTGGATTAAAAAGTTTCATATTATCTGCAGCATCTTCAATTTCATATAAAATATGTAATCTTTGAATATATCGATATGCTTGAGAATATGTATCTGCTCCTTCCATTGTTACAGCTTTCAAGGATTCCATTATTTGAATTCGAGCAGCCTCTATTCTATTTTCAAATGTTTGCTTTGATTTTCCATGAATTCCTGCAAAAATTGATGCAACATGTGCTCCCCATACTGTAATTTGATTTGATTTTTCATTTGTATTTTTTAAGATTTCATTTAAATTTTGCCATTCTTCTTGTCGATATGCTGCTTCAATTTGATAATCTCGTAATTTATATTTAATCTTTTCATCTTTTTCTTCATTTGTGAAACTTCCAGCAAGATTGAAAGCAATTAAAGGTTGATTGAGACGAAGTAAACACTTAACTAATGGCAATTTTTGAACAGGTTTTTGTTGATAAAGTGGTAAAGCTTCTGTATGATCACCAGTTGCTTCAAATGCTACAACACGTTCTTGGGGTGATGCAGTAACATGATTTTGGATTGTTTCATAAGCACCAAGTACTCCATCAGTATCACTTAAAGAAAGATAAATTCTCTAAAATTGAAAAGAGTAAATGCAAATTTTCAAATAATAAATATGCCCTTACTTCCAGTGCATACATTGCAGCTCGATTAAATTCAACTGCACCATTTGGAGCAACTTTGATACCGTATTGTTCAAGCCAACGAAGAGCGCGACATGCAAAACTATATTTTTCTGCTACCGTAACACTTAACAATTCACCAGTTCCTTCACAAAGTTCACTAACAGCTTTTTTAAGAAAAAAACGAACTCGATCTCGATCACCTTTAGCTAATTTTCGAGTTGGTGTACTTGCACGAAAAACATTAAATTTTTCAATAAATTCAATCATTTGAAAGCATGTTTGTGCTGCCATTCGAATCCATCCATCACTGCTTGTTAAAGCTCTTTTAAAAACACCAAAAATTTCAACACATGCCTAAGAAAATAAATTTTACAGGTCAAAAGCAATAAATGATTAATTTTCTCACTTCATTAATAATACCAGTATTGTTTTCCAAAAGACCTTGAAGGATAACTTGTGAAAGCATTGATTGAACAACTCTTATATCATCACTATAATAAAGGTATTGAAGTGCTCGAAAGACACGACTTAATCGAGCATCAGTAATTTTATCAGATGCTGCAAAATACCATTGCCATATCCAATCATTATATTTTTCAGCATAATCAGCATATGGTCTTAAAATTGTATCACTTTTACTTCAAATCAAACCGAGTTTCAACACTTACTGTTCTGTTATCGTTGGCCTATCTTTGACAGTACCTTTAAATTTTGTTGTTAAATATGGTGTTACTTCAATATTTGTTTCATCTTTGATTGTGTTAAAAACTTTTGTTTTTGTACGTGCTAAATCTGGAGTACATAATTCTTTTAAAACACCTTGAAGTGCCATTCCAATAAAATCAACTTTTGTTGCATCTGAACATTCAATCAAAAGTTTTGCACATGATTCAAGAATTTCTTCAAAAAATTGATCCAAATCATCAACAAATTTAAGAGGAAGTGTTCGACGATCAGTATTTTTGCTGATATCACCAATTTTACCTGGATCAATTGCACCTATTTTACCAATGCAAATTCCAATAAGTCTTCGATTTATTGCTGAAGATGAAGATTTTAAAGCATGTAATAAAGCATAAATTAATTCATCAAAAATATCAAATGATAAATCTGCATTTTCTAACATTGGTAAAATTTTTTGCAGAACAAGTTGATAAACATCTGGAGATTCTTCAGTTAACATTTTTGCACATCTTATTAATGGCTGCTCATCTTGTACAACAGATTGACAATTATCAAGAATTAACCGCTTTTCTTGTCCATATAAAACATATACAGCACGATCAAATCTTTGACTTTAAAAAGGAAAGATTGTTATAGCTAAAGATTTTGACCCGATACAGTAACCTACCAAGATGATTTCTTTGGATCAGCTTTTTTACGAACACCGAAAATATAATCAAAAATTTTTTTTGCACCCGGTAAATCAATCAATGGCGCAGCAGCAATTAAAACATGATGAATCTGATTTTCTAATTTTGGTGGATCCATTCTTTGCAAAAATGCCATCCATGCATCAAGTGAAAGTTCAATTGGTTGAAGAACTTTTAAAACAGCCAACATTCTTCCAGGAGTTTTTGAAAAGAATTCCGAATCCAAATTGTTTATAAGTACAGTAACGCTTTTGATAATATCTTGTCGATGATGATAATAAATGTCATCAGAAAATGTTCGACGAAGATCAAGTAAAATTCCAAGATAACTAAAAGTTTACTTAGAAAGAAATATTGACAAAATTAAAAGCTTACTGTGGCCGAAGAGTTTCTGTAAAATCAAAGGGTTTTGGCTTTACTTCAGGATCAGCATTATAAAGTTTAGATAAATATCCTTTAGCTATTTCTTCATTTTTTCCCAAACTTAATACAATTGGTAATGAACATCTAACAAAACTCGTTGTAATTGTTGTGTTCTAAAAATTTATGTAATGTTTAACTTTTTTTTTGTTAATTTGTAAAAACTAACTAATTGCTTATGACAAGAACTTTGAGCTCGTTTAAAGTAAGTATCATTCCATGGAACATTTCGAAGAAAGCATTGAAACCATAACATTCGAGGAAGTGCATTACTAACAACAGATTCTTTTGTCTTTTTAAGAATATCACAAATCTTAACAAAAAGTAATGGAAATTGTTTTGCTTGATTTGATTTATACATGAATAATTGTGGAATTAAAAATTCAACAGCAAGATTTAAAAATGCTTTTGCGGCTTCTTCATTACTTTCTTTCTTTGTTACAATTTCAAATACAGTAGCCATTGAAGCAAAACAATTTTCAATAATACTTTCACAAGCAACTTGATGTTCATCTTCTGCAACATTTTCATCTGACATTGCTTGAACAAGAGAATTAAGCAATCGTTTAATAATATAATTGCAAATATTCATGAGATTTCGGATAAAAAATATTTTACGTGTAATTTTATCCCTTTCTGATATAACATTTAGCATTAAAATAGCTTTTTCAACAGCTTTTTGACTTCGTGATGATCGAACTGTTGCTCTTCCAATAACTTCCAAAAGACAATTAAATGCAAATTCAGAATTTTCAGATTTCCAAGCAAAAATTATAAAATAATCCAATTGAAGAATTTCATCTTGAAGGTAATAAATTTGTTCATGTAGTGATCTTCTTATTGCTTCAGAAACATGATATTGAATTGCTTCTTCAACAAAATCCCTATAAAAGCATATTGTATATATTTTTAGCTAAAAAATTAAAAACAAACAAATATGAAATTGAAATTCCAGATCCAGCACTTATCAACGTTAAACTAAGTTTAATTAATCCTTCAACATCTTCGTCATGAATTAATATATGTCTTACAGTTGATGAAAGCAAATTGATAAAATCTAAATTCAAAAAAATTTAAGCTTTAAATTTTAAAGGTAAAGATTTATTTTACCCATTTTTAGTTCATTTTCTTCTTCTTCAATTTCAACAATCTTTTTTAATAATTCAAATATTGCAAAAGGAAATTGAATTCGAACAGTTTTTCGTTGTCCATCTTTTGTTTGACAAAGTGTACAGCACATTCGTTTATCGGGTTGAATTTTGCATTGCTTTCCAGAAACACAAATACAAAGTGAAATTGAGCTAATAAGTGATTGAACAATTGAGAGTAAATCTGATGATACCTAAAAAGAATTTTTAGTGATCTCTTGAAAATAAAATTTAAAACAAACAGTAATTTTATCTTCTTTTGCTAAACTTTCAATTAAAGGTGTTAAAACTTCAAAAAATGGATATGTTGGAATTGTTTTTAAAAGATACGGTAGCGAATCCAATGCAGCAATTTGAACGCTTACATCAAACGAATATAAAGCTTCTTTAAAAATATAGGATCGCCATTGATCTTTTGCAGAAATTTGTGATAAAGCTTTTAGAGAAATTGATTTCAATGAAGAAGCTGAAAACAAGAAGTTTATGGTTTAAAAAATATGATAAAAATCTACTTGAAAGAATTCCTTTGTATTTATCTTCAGCCGTTTTAATTGAAGCCAAAAGTGGCAAAGCTTTTTTAAAATCTTCCCAAATTTGCCATCCAATATCCTAAAAGCAAAGGGTTTTTAAAATACAAGATATTAACCAAAAAGGCTTACACAAATCCAAGGCAGCGATAAAAATGATAATAAAGTATCAGATTTTCCAGTATAAAAATCAGCGGATTTTGCAACAATGTTTAAAGATGCCGATAAATATGTTGAATCAATTTTTCCATCTGTTAAATCTTGAAATAATTGTGAAATTTCTTCTTCATTTGGAACAACTTTTGCCAAAAATTGTTTTGCATTTTTTAAAGGTGACAAAACAGAAATTAAAATATTTCGAACATTTATTTTTTTATCATTTGTTGAAGCAGCTTGTAAAAGGTTATCAATAAAATTTGAAGTATTACTAAATTTAACAGGATTACAAAGGGATTAGGGTAATTCATAAACTTACCTTTCACCTTTAAATTTAATTAAAAATGAAAACATTTCACTAATATATCCAATATCAACATCTTTTCCATCACATTGAATAATTAAATGCCGAAGTAGCTGTTTACAATTTTCAGGTAATTGATTATATTCTCCAAGGCTATCAGATTCAGATAAATTTTTTAAAGAATTTACAACAAATTTAAGCAATGTTGGATCTAAAAAGAAAACATTTTAATCATTATACACTATATATTAATTGCTTACTATCAAGCTTAAAAGTAAGTAATAAATCTATTCCACGTGAAGCAAATGGTAAAAATGTTGAAGGTTTACATCGGGAAACTTGAAGCATTGAACTTGGAAAAACAATAATATTTGAAATTTTATCCAAGCATGATTTAATTGAATTTTCAATTAATGGCTTTTCTTTTCCTTCTAAACTTCCAGGAGAAATTTGTTCACGATGATAAAAATCAAGAAAGCTAAAGAGAAGATCAACACAGCTCATAAAAAATACTCCATGACAAAGATCAGCAGAAATTAATTTATGAAAAAGTGAAATAATCAACTGAAAAATGAATTTATTGGAGTACAAATCAAAAATAGCTTACATTTGTAATTCTATAATTGAAAGCATCCTTGAAAAGGCACATAAATAAAAATGCAAGCTTTTCATCAGGTAATTGTTTAAAATCAAAGCCACCATAAAGAAAAAATTGCCTGTAAAAATGTTTTTTTTCTAGAAGGGTACTGATAAAAACAAAGCCCCTTACAATAAACATCGAAGAACACAAACTTTTCGTTCATCATCACCATCTTCAAATTGAATTTTAACAGGAAAAAGATCGAATGAAAGATTTTTTTCATCATCGTAAAAATGTTTCATCCATTGTTCGTTTAGGCAAAAGCTATTTGAACCAGATAATAAATTTGTCCATTGATCAATAATTTCTTCACCAAATTTTTCTCGATAATCATCTGATAAAAATGTTGAAAATTTAAAGACATGATCCATCAATGTTCCACTTAAGCGATCCCCGACTGGCCGTTTTGAAATTAAATTAATATAAACACAAATAATCCAAATTAGCACTTCTTAAAATGTGTATATTTTAGGATATTTATGGATATGATAAAGATACAAACCTTTGGGTAATCTTGATTGTAAAACTTCAATATAGCTTAAGATAACAACAGCTTGCACTTTGTATCTTCGAATAATTTCATCTTTATCAATTTCATCATCAAGATCAAGGCTAATTTCAAGATTAATAAAATGTCCTTCAATAAATCGACAAAGATGTATGAAATCCGCATTACAACTTAAAATTATTATTTAAAAAATTTCTTATTAAAAGCTTAAAATCCTCCTTACATTGGAAGCTTTTGAACGCTTTGTTCTTCTGTTAAAAAGGTTTTAAATCCTTCATATCTATCACAAACATATCGTATTGTTTCCCGCAATGGCATCCTGGAAATCATTAATATGTTAATAATTGGAATTAAGAGTAATAAATGGTAAGATTTAATAGAACATAAAATTATATACAAATGACGACTTTTTGGAGATTCTTTCAAAAAATTTAAACATTTCATTTTGGCAATGTGTCACTTATTTCCAAAAACAGAGGTGAGGCAAAAAAAAGTGAAGCAGTTTTTTGAAAAGTAAAACATACTTTTCTTGTCTTTTTTCTTTTGTTAAAATTTTTGCAGAAACAGAATTTTGACTTCCAGATGGTTGATTTCCTTTATCCGCTTCATCATTAGGATTAAGCAATCTTTGGGATGCTTGAAATTGCATAACTTCTGGTTCATTTCGAGTATCTTGTTGTTGTCGAAAAAATTCAAAGTAATCCTAAATATGATAATTAATAAAGCGTAATATCTTTCACATCCGACAGAGAAAATGTATTTTATATTTACGTTGATAAAATTATTCTTACCTTTAAAATGCCAACAAAAAATTGTTCTTTCAAATTTTTATTAAATACATCCTACAATATTCCATGAATTACTGTAACTTAGGGTTGTCAAATCTCCAATAAAGCTTTTAAAAAGAGCGTTTTTTATGAAGAAAAAAGTTATTGTGATACATAAATTTGAAGAAAAAAATGTTTAACTTTGTCGTTTTTAAAAATGTAACAGCTTTAAAAAAATTATCTTTGATCAAAAACCATGTAGGAAGGTTAAGGGATATCACCCGGCAAAAACTTGGAGATCACTGAAATCTCCCAAGTTATTTGACAACCCTATTGTTACTTTGGATGAGATTTATGGGGTTACTTTTTTATTTAATTTTGTAGAAACTTTATCAATATTATTTTGTTCAACATCTTCAACACCATTTTCAAAGGCAGCAATATGAAGAGAAAGGGTGCTATTATTGGCACTTTTTGAATCTTTTTTGTTCCATCGATTTACAGCATTATTTCTTTCTTCTTTTTCAGATTCATGAAGATTCAAATATTCTGATGGACATATTTTTTGTGCAGTTTTATCATTTTTATCTTTAAATTCAATCGGCTTTTTTGGACATCCCCCAAAATCTTAAAAATATATTTGATTTGATCAAGTTTTATAAACAAAACAAACCATTATTTTGAAATTTTTTATTTTTGAAAGTGCTATTATTTGATTTTATCAGTGTAACATCAGATGAAATATGATATTGATTAAGATTTAAATTTGTTTTATTATAACTTGAATCAGAATTTCCATCAAAAGTTTGTTGCTTATTTGTTAAAAATAAACGACTATCTTTTGTTGCCATCTAAAATTATTAAATTAGATTTGCCAAATGCAAAGGTTTTAAAAATGTGATAAATTAGATGACAAAACTAATGAAAATTATTTCAAAAATATTGAAAATAAAGTCATTCAACAATTTTAACACTTCCAAAAAATGTAACACGAAAAGTTTTTCACCATTTACAAAATATTTCTTATTCTTCAAAGCAACAATCTTATAAAATTTTTTAAATGATTCGTATTTGCGTAAAACAAACATATTATTTTCCTGTGGAATACAGTGGATTGAAAAAACAAGAGCAAGAATAAGAATGATGCAATATAATTTTCCAAAATGTAAGTAACATGGCTATTTGAAAGACCAAGAACAAATATGATTTTCAAAAAACTTAAATCTGTGCATAACAGTAATTATGCTCCCAAAAAAACACAATTTTTACAGTATACCCAATAAAATGCATGCATTTATTTTTTATATAAAAAATAACAAACCACTTTCCTCACATTGCTTGAAAGCAAAACATAGAATTCCTGACATAGCCTCCTCACCAGGCAGTAAGTTTTTATGCCCAGCCGGCCGCCTCGGGACTCTAGATGTCTACCGAGGTAAGAGGGTGATTGTTATTCATAAAACAAAAAAGACCAATGTTAAATAAAAATGAAAGTATTTTTCTAACAATGGCAGAAAAAAGCTACCGTAACCCTAATGCTAAAGTTAAAGCATTCAGTCAATTTTATTTCAAATAAAAAAACACCAAAATATACAAAAACGAGATCAAACATAAAATAAAAATAAGAAATTTAACGCCTTCGATTTTCAAATCGTTCTGCAACACGTTGACGACGATGTTCTCTTCTTGGAGGGGTTGGTGGAGTTTCAGAATCAGCTAAAACAAACAAATTTAATACAAATTCATTCTTAATAATACTTACAACTCAAATCATCATCATCAAAATGATCAGGCATATTTGTAGCTTCAACTGAAGATTGTCGATGATCTGAATTATTTTTTCTTCCATTTCGATGTTTATCTGGTGATCGCTGTTGCCTTGGTTCTTCAACATATTCTTCACTTCCAAATGATGAGGATAAAGATACTGCAGATGATGAAACTTCACGGATTGTTGGAGTTGTAGGTGAACGACGACGATTTTGTTGATGATGATGGTGATTGTTATGTCTATTATCGTGAACCACAGGAATACCTAAAACTTATAAAATTAAAAGTTTATAAAGTATAAAAAATGTTTACCCAATTTGTCTAATTTATGTAATGAATCATCAATAGTTGATGAAAAAATATTATTTCGTTGATATATCTTTCTTTTCACTGTAATCTGTTCAACAATACCATTATCATTATTATTCTTGCGATGATGTCCATGATAATGATCTCTTTTTTCCATTTTCTTTCTATCATTTTCTTCTTCACTTTCTTCATTTTCAGATTCAGATTTTTGTTGCTTTTCTTGTAAAGTTTTTGCAAACTTTTCAATATCTTTTGCATAATTTGGATTCGCTTTTAAAAATCCTTGAACTTTAGAAACGGCATCAATTTCTGATGGAAGTTTTATAGTTTGTGCAGGAACAAGTTGTCGTTCGTCATTGGCTTGTTTTGGTTTTTGAGTTTCTTCAGAACCTTTTTTAATTGCAATACTATCTTTTGGAACATTTTTCTTTATACAACTAACACTTTTTTCTTCTGCCTTTTCTTTTGCCATAACATGATTTACTTTGATATTATTAGGAGCTGATGATAAAATTTGCTTTTCAAGATTTCCCAAACGTTCATATAATTTTGTATTTGAATCCAAAACATAAAGATAATTTTCTTTTTGAACTTCAATTGTAGCTTTAAGCTGTTGAATTTCTTCACGTTGTGACTGAAGTATTGTAGATTGATGCTCAACAGTCTTTCGTAAATCCATAATATCTTTTGTTGATCCAATTGGATGTTTATATGGTACTGGTGTTGAACGAATACCCTATAAATAAACGATTTAAAGGTGCAAAGGATTATCAAAAAGCTTACTTTAATAGTTTCATCAACTTTTGTAGTTAGACCAAATGCAACAATTGTTTTTCTTGGAGGTTCTCGAAGCGTTGGATTATTATACCTTTTTTCATCATTATTTGCAGCAGCATCACCAGTAGATTTTTGTGATTGAACTGAATTACTTCGTGCACGAGGTTGTGATGGTTTTGGTGGAACATACTTTGGTGGTTGATATTGATTTATAGCTGCTTGAGGTTGTTGTTGTGCAGGTGAAGTTTGTGGTGTTGGAAAATTTAGCTGTGGTTGATATTGATTTGCAGCAATTGTATTAGTTTTGTTAGTTAAAATTCCTCTTCTTTCTGGCGGAGGTTGATATGGTGAAAATGAATTTAAGTCAGCCATGTTCATGA
The DNA here is from genome assembly GCA_963922195.1 of Panagrolaimus sp. PS1159. NCBI lineage: Eukaryota > Metazoa > Nematoda > Chromadorea > Rhabditida > Panagrolaimidae > Panagrolaimus > Panagrolaimus sp. PS1159. Next base: position 2,525,919 of record CAWUHW010000008.1, read on the forward strand.
TGTTCTGAAAAAGATAATGTAATTAAAATATAGCAAAATCAACGACAGAAAAAGCAAACGAATAATGAAAAGACAGCGATTAATAAATAAAAAATTAATAAAATTGTTAAAAGTTTATAAACGATAAACAATGAAAAGATGCTTTCAAACAAAAACTGTTACGAAAAAAGCGGCGCAAATTTTATTAATGAAAGAAATTTTCAAAAAACAAAGAAAGAAAAGAGCATTGGCATTCTGCAACACAAAAGCATCCAATAAAATGTTGAAAAAAGTGTTCACAAAATTTTTTTGTGACAAAAATTTCAAAAAAATCTTTTTTCAGTATTTTGTAAATATTTTTGTAAATTGACATTTATTGGATAAACTTATCTCGTGATTAATTAAAATTAATAATCACATAATAGTTAAAAATCTCATATTTTCAAGAAATAACGATATTTATTAATTTTGTTTCTTTATAAAGTACAATGTAATAACAATATTAGGTTTTAAGTTGTACCTTCTAATTCATGTTCAAGAAATAAAATTTTTAGAAAAAAATTTACTGCTTTTAATTTTTTAAGTATTTCCAAGGAAAAATAAAATTGCCAAAAATCGGATGATTTGTAAAGTGTTGTTAAAATTTTAAGAAAGATGGAATATAACTTTCCAAAATGTAAGTAACATGGCTAGTAAAGCTGCCCAAATTAATGATCAAGAACATATGAATTCCAAAAAATTCAAAAGTACAAGCAAAAATTTTTTTTTGACATACAGTACTCCAAAACCGAACCAATCAAATCCAACCCAAATCCCTTCCAACCCTTTTCCCCAATAGACACAAAATATTATTATTAAATCATTTTATTTATTATTATTAATACCTTACAACATTATAACACAAATAATATTTAAGGATTGTATTCAATAGGAAGATTCTTACGACGAACCATACCATCACCTTGGAACCATTCACGACGGAATTGTTTTGCAGCACCATCAGGGGTATTTGTCCATTCAATGGTGATACGATCATTATTGGTATCTTCTTGTCCAAATTGGAATGAATCACATGAAACAGCCATCAAAACAGCTTCTTTAGGATCAAGAACACCACATGGAGGATCAACACCAAGACGCTTCATATTTGTTGTTTTAATTGCCCATCCAATACGACGACCACCTGCATTAATAATCTATAAAATAGAAGAAGAGATTTAAGATTATTACAAAAAGATAAAAAAGAACTTACTTTAATATGATAAGTATGCTTATCATCATATGGTGCATTGAAAACAATTTTTGTACCAGGTTGAGTGGTAATATCACCAGGTGGAACAGATTGAGCCATGATTCAAAGAGACGAAAGAAGAAACAACGTTTCAAAAGATGAAAGCAAAAAACAAAATGCAATACTTTTTTCGTTGATCGCATTCCTTTTATTCATTTTTTGAGGGTTTTTGTTTGTATTGAATTTTATGCAAATTGCAGATTTACGAAACAACAACAAAAAATTTCCATTGAAAAAATTTGCCTCAAACATTTGTGTAATTTTTTCACTTTTTGAAAAATGTCAAAACACTTTATTTCTATCATTTTTCATTTCAGTTGATTGTAAACAATTAGTATTCCGCTGCTTGCATTTATTTCAGCAATTGTTGGCTTCCTTTTTTTGGTAAGCACACGACGACGTCAAAGAGGACTTCCACTTTTACCTTTGATTGGACAATTATTTGATGCAATTTTGGATGCCGAAGATCAATTAACTGGTGCAACAACAACAAATAATTCTGGTGCACAAAATACAATAACAGATGAAATTCCACGTCCTGTTGGAGTTTTAAGGGAGATTCGTAACTTGTTCATTTTTCGATTTCATAAAAAAATTGTGGCGTTCTTGAAACGAAAACCCTGATTTTCAATCTATTACGCTTTCACAATTTTTTTTATGAAATCGAAAAATGAACAAGTTACGAATCTCTTTTAAAGAATGATGTTGGAGATTTTATGCCATATCACAAATTTTATTGAAATGCTTTATGTTTAAAAAAAGCGAAAACAAACTTAAAATATGATTTAAAAGAGATAATTTTTTTCCAAAAAAAGTTCAGTAATTGTCCAAATCTTACGTAAGCAGTTGCCAAATCTTATGCGGCTTTGATGTGCGGCATAAAATCAAAGGAAAAAGTCTTACCATAAGGGTGGGTGGGTTTCTGAATTTCTGGAATTTTGCTTATGTATGATTTGTACAATCTGTTATTATAAAAAAAACAATTCGTCACAAAAATCTCAAAAAATCAAGTTCATTACAAAAAACATTTAAAAAATTGCAGAATCTTCATTTCTTTTTACAAAATTTACAGAGGCAATAGTTTAAAAATAATCATAAAAATCTATCAAAAATTATATATCCGATTACTTTAGGGTTAATCTGATTGGTTACTGTATATCCTAGGATCCTTACCATTTTTGAGGATATATCCTTTTCTCTTTAAAACGGTATCTTTCTTAATGTTCGAGAGAGTAAAACGTTTCACAAAAGAATGCAACTGCAAATAAAAGAATATTGAAACTGTTTTTAAAAAAGATAATATTTTTATGATCATAATCTTTAAAAAAACACAACATCGTAAAAACGATAAAAAAAAGTAACAGAGCAAAATACACAAAACATTTTTGTCTAATTTATTGTTTCCTTTTTTAATAAATCCATAAATTTTTTCACATTTTTTTTGTATTTTTTCATTTAATGAAGTTACATTCGTACTTGTCCATTAGAAAAGTAAACGTGGTAATAAATTATTTCTAACTTCTGTTTATGATTAAATTTTTGAATATTTTAATAATTTTTTACATGACAAAAATCTAAAATAATACAAAAATTGAAAACAGATTTTCAGGCAAAAAGTTAGTCTAAAAAAGAAAAAAAACATGAAGAATCAAATATGAATTTTTAATTACAGCCTCAAAAAAGAGTGCTGTAATTATCATGAAAAAGATTTTGTCACAAAAAAAACTCAAAAAAGCACGTTAAAATAATTTATTTCAAAACAAAAAAAAATTGTCAATATTGACAATATTTTTTTGTTGTAAAAAACCCATTTTTTTCCCTCACAAAAAAATTTATTTATGATTCTAAATCAGTTTTACAAAGTTTCACAAATATTTATGTACATATATTTATTGGAAAACATCACATTTCATATTGCTTTTATTGATATTATTATTATTTTGATAAAGTTTCTGCAGATTTCTTTTGACGTTCATAGTATTCAATTGTGAAATCAACCGTTGGCATAAATCCTCCAATTTCATAAAGTGTATCATCTTCATCAATTTGTCGAAATCTCGGACGTCGACGTCGCCGCTGTCTTGATTTATTTGGTTTATTTATAGGTGATGGAACTTTATCATCATTTGATTCATTTATGTTAACATTTTCAAGATTAACTAAAAGCTTTTATATATCCGTGTTAAAAATGTTTCTAAAACATACCATTCTTCGTTAAATCAATTGCATAATTTTCATCATCTTTCATATTATCCTTTGGTTTCAACTTTAAATTAGTTTCATTAGTTTTCATTTTAGATTTTGCTTCTTCATTTTGCTTCTTTTTTGTATTTAAATTATCATATCCATCTTTATTTGGTTGGCCAAGTTTATCCTTTCCAACAAGATTTTTACTTTTTGATTGACATTTTTGTTGTGACGTTTCAGTTTTTTGATTTACATTTCCACCATCTTTTTCATCCTATAAATGCCATTCATATATGTACATACATAGTTATTGTATTAAAAAGAAACTTACATCTGCTGTTTTGCCATCAACATGAATTTTTTCAGGATCTTTTTTGATAGATTTATTTTCCTTTGAAACAATTTGCATCGATTGTGATTTTGATTTTTCATTTGAAATTTCAGCTTCTTGAGATGATTGAGTTGGTTTCAGACTATCATCATTAACATTCTTTTTCATAAATGTTGTACCCTTAAAAAATAGAATATAACTTTAAACATGTTAAACATTTTTTTTGCTTTTATAAACATGTCAGAACTGGGCAATCGCCTGCTGTTCGTAATTCTACGCAGCCGAATTTCCCCGAAAAGTAAAAAAAAATATTACAGACAGCTGACTATTGCCCAGCTCTTGTATCAGGTTTCTGCGAAATCGAAATTCATAGGACCGAAATCGAAATATTTTTTTCTGCACGAAATCGAAATAACGAAAAAATTTATGTCCGAAATTGAAAAACCAAAATTTCGGTTTTTTCGCTTTCACAAAATCTAAATAAAAAATTTTTCAATTTTTGAATTATAAAATCGAAATTTTCGATTTCGATATTTCTGACCAAAACCAAAATTTCGCAGAGCCCTGTCCAGTACCCATCAAAGAATTTACCATGGAATTTAAAAAAAGCAACTTACTTTTGGTTTATGTTCATTTAAAGGCTTTAAAGCTTTCGTTTTAGCACAAAATATTGTTGAAATTCCAATTGATACAAATATTATTGGCAGAAAATATCCAATTAAATACCAGCAAAAGTTTTCTATCATCTTTTAAGGTGGTCGTTAGAGCATAAGAAGAAGAAAGCGAGTTAATTCCAAAAGCAAAGTTTCTTTCAAAAAATCAGTCACACGTGCGCCGTTTCAACAATCCACAGAAAAAATGTTTTACGCAAAATTGTTAAATGAAAAGCAAAAAATGAATTTTTTTCTTTGTAAAATTAGCATATTCAATTGTTTTTGCCATAGTTATTTTCACACATGAGAATGTGAAAATTAGCTGTTTTATAAGCTTTTCGGTTTTGCTTTTTTGGTGTTCGACAATTTTTGAAACCTTAATTTTTTTGAATTTGCAACAACGGAAACATTTTTAAAGCAATCAGTGAACATTTTATGCCTTTTTGAATTTTTTAAACACTTTTTATGAAATTTTTATGCATTTTGTGAAAGCAAAACAAAAATACAAAAAAGTGATTAAATGGTTGTCTTGGTGTTTTTTTTCTTAACATGACAGATTTTCAAAGAAATGTCTGTCATTTTTACGATTATTTTTCTCGAAAAAAGATCTTAAAAAGTTTATTGAGAATTCATTTTTGATTCGACATTAAATTTTTAGAATTTTTTTCTTGCTTAATATAAGTTTCTTAATCTAAAATGTTTCTTTTCTTTTATTTACACGAAATTTTTTTCTTTTTGTTGAATACTGTAATCTAAAACATAAATATACTTTGTTTTTTTCACAAACATTTTTTTTTGCAAAAGGTTTTTTACCGCCTTTTAAGCTTTTCGATTAATCAAAGTTTTTGATTGAAAGAAAGAAGTTTGTAAATTTATGCTAAAAATTTCTTTTTACCAAATAAATAAAAACATTGTTCTTTATTTTTGTTATGAATTTTTTATTGATGCATGAACGAAAGCCTTTTTGTCAAAAACCAAAAGTCATAACATCTCTTTTTTAATGTATCATTCGACAAATGTATAAGAAAAAAGAAAAACAGTTATTGTTTATGTCTGAAAAATTCTTGATAAAGGCATTTTCAACAAAAGTGTTGAAATCTTTTCTTTCATAAAATCTCACCGCAATTGTATTCAAAAAAAGGGGCGGGCGATTGCAAAAAGGTTATAAAAAGTCTCAAATTTTTGATTTTTATCTTTATCATTTCTGTGCAAAGTTGTTTCTCGAGATTACTGTAGCTAAATGGCTCTAGCTTCTTTTTTTGATTTTTAAACACACTTTGTTTATTTTTGGAGTGAAAATTTTTTTATTAGATAATTTTCGGAAATAATTATTGTTAATTAAATATAGCTTTTTGAGAAACTTAAGAAGTAAGATGGCAACAAAAATTGATCAAGTTTTATTCTCAAAGAACAAACAACAATCTTTTGCTAATCCTGAAAATGACAGCCGATATTCAAATCTCAATTTAAACCAAAATCTTAAATTTTCAAGTTTAGAATCAATTCATTCAAATAGCAAATCTTATAGTGAAAAAAATTGTGGTAAAATATGCCGCTGCAGTCCTAAAAAACATTTATAGGAGATACTTTAACACTGTTTTCCTATTTTTGATTCAAGGCAAATAGGGATGAATGTTTCCAAGAGCAAAAAGGCTTTGCTTAAAGTAAATGGATTTAAGTCAGTTCAACCAAAATAAATTTTTTGACATTGACATAGGACTGCATCATCATCAAAATTATCAGTTTTTAATAAACAACATGAAGGAAACAAAAAATTAACATCATGGAATAAATCATCCAAACCTGGATTAAATTCTGAAATTTCAAAATTTCCTGAAATCAAAGAAGCTAAAAAATGTTGGAATCGTTCTTCAAATTTCAACAGAAATAATAGCACCCTTTCCCTTCATATTGCAGCTTTTGAAAATTCAATTGAAACTGAATCATATCAATTTGGCAACAAAGAAATCTTTGAAAAGGAATACGAAAGTGCTATCTTGGTTCAAGTAATACTAAAAGAAAATATAGGATTTTTATTAAATTTCACATTTATAGAATCCTTTTGAATTCCCAACACAACAACAAAATAATGGAGTATTAAAACCTGAAATATGCCAATATAAAACTTCCCAACAAATTCTCAGTTTTAATGAAGCACCAAAAAGTAATTTAAAATTCAAAAAAGCTAATTCAGTTTTCACTTCTTAAAAAAAATATTTTTGTTTAAAAAAAATATTTTTGGTTTTTTCACGCAAAATTGTTGAATGCCATTATCCCATGATTTCCCCCTAAAAAATCCAAATTTGGAAAATATTTTGTGTTGATTTCACCGCCCTCAGAAGCAGAATTGAGGGAAAAATCTTTGTGAAATTACAACTAAAAATTTATTTTTCAATTTTTAGAATCATTAAATCTTTATGGTATTGATAAAGATGAAAAAGAAAAGAATTTTGTTGGAAAAGTATGTTCAAATATTTTGAATATTACTGTATTCCTTAAAAGTCTTATTATTTTAGAATGCATTTGAAATTCCTCGTGGACAAGAAGGCAATAATAATAATAATAATAACAATGAACCAGAGGTTATGCAATTTAAGCCATCACAAAAGTTGATTGATACAAGTGAAAAGAATAAAAAGAATCCAGTAAAGCCTGGAAATGTTGCTGGTAATGATAAACCAGGTTTTTTTTTCATACTTTAAAATTTTTAATCTTTCATTTTTCTTTTTTAGGACCAAAATCAGCAAAATCCGGTGGTGGCCGATCTGATACAGATTTGCAACATTTACGTGCAAGATTTCATGCAACACAATTTCGTTTTACTTCTGCATTAGCTGCCGAACATGGAAAGGCATCAGATGGAGTATTTCGAATTCAACTTAAACCAAGTGATAATTTAAAGCCAACCGTTCAACCCCCGAAAGATATTTATGAACCAATTGAAGCATTTGAAAATGAAGAAGGTTTAAAGAGTGTTGAAGCAAAAGAACCAGAATATGATATGTTTGCGGGAGATTCTTCGTCAGATGAAAGTGGTGGAATTATGGAAGAATGGGATCCAGCATTTATTGCAGAAATTCAAAAAAAATGTAATATTCGTTGGAGAGAATCTGTTATGGAAGAAGATCCATTAACGGATAAAGATGAATTGGTAAGTTATATATCAAAAATACAAACTTTCGTATTTTCGTTACGAGACCTCATTTCCGAAAAAAGGGACAACGATTAGATAGCCCACATCCGGGGCTTTCATTTAATACCACTTTTGTGGCATATCGGTCCTTTCCTCTCCTGCTTTAAATCGGAGCAGACCTGCACCTGATCCTATAAATCTGATCCCGTTAAATCCTTTGTTTCATTTTTTAGCAAGCAATTCGAAAACGTCGAGCTGAAGAATTGCATAAAGAAAAAGAAAACAAAAAGAAGGAAGAATTAAAAGCGTTAAAACCAGTTGAAGCATTATCAAAGGAAGCTCTTGGTGGTGGTGCTCCACTTACTCCATCACTTTCAAAAGAATCACTTGATGCTCCACATGTTCCAGCATTTTCATCTGGTGGTGCTCAATCTGCAGAACCTTTGATTCCTGCAACAAATCTTTTTCATCCTGTTGAAAGTCAAGAAGTTTTAGGTATTACCCTTTCAAGAGAATCAATTGCACCAAATTCTACTGATTCTGATTCAAAATTAAATGCAACTCGAGAAACAGCAACAACAACAAAAGGTGCCGAACCATTATTTGATTGCCTTGAAAATGAAATAATTTTGGATGATTCAAATTTATCTGATATTACCAATGGTTTAAAGGAAGGTATGACATATGATAATGCATTGGTATCAGAAGATTTAAAGAAAAAACTTCTTGAAATTCATGAAAATAAAGAAAAAGTTGAAGAAGAATTAGTTCGAAAAGCTTTGGAACGTGAAGATACTCCTGTAAAAACTGATGCAACTGCAAATAAAATTGTTGAAGCGTTAACGGATTATGAAGTTATTGCAAAAATGGTTGCAGTTGAAGATTCAAAAATGTTAAAAGAATATTTTGATGGATCTCGTAAAGCTGATGATGAAGTTATTGCTGCATTGGATCGTGTAATTGATCGAATTTTGGATCGTGCTGCAGATGTTTATCCAAATAAAGAAGAATTGGCAAAATTTTTACGTAATCGTGGGATGGCAAAATCACATCTTTTAGATGCAATGCTTTCAAGAAAAGGTGGATGGCTTCAAAATATGTATGGTAGTGCATATGATACTGCATTAGCAATTTATTCAGGTGCAAATAAAACTGTTGAAGTTGTTGGAAAAGGTTTAGCTGCTGCAAAAGATGTTGCAGAACAAAGTACTGCAAGTATGTGTTTTATATTTTTTACAGAAATATATAATTAATATACATTTTTTTAGTTGCACGTGATTATGCTGCAACAACTGTTGATGTTGTTAATCGAAGTTATACCAAAGCTAATGAATTGGCAGAACAAAGTGCATCAGGTTTGTATATCACTAATCTAATCCCCAACTACAATTAATTTACTCTTTTTAGTTGCCCGTGAAGTTGCAACAAAAGGAAGTGAAATGTATTCAAAGGCTGCGGATGTTGCATCATACAGTACAGAACAAGCTCGTCGAGTTGCAAGTGTTACAGCATTATTTGCTGGAAAAGTTAGCTCTGTTGCTTCATCTCTTACATCTTCATCTTCAACTTCTGTTTCTTCATCTGGTTCAGCAACAAATGGCACTGAAACAGAATCAGGAACTTCTGCAACTGGCTCAAATTCAATTATTTCAGTATCCGATGGTTCAATCATATCAAATATTTCAACATCATCTGATGGCACAAATGTTTCAACAACAAATACTGAAGGAGAAAATAAAGCTACTCAAAATCCATCAATCTTTTCTGCTGCAGATGCAAATAGTCCAGCTTCTACAGCATTAGCAGATTCACCAGTTCCTTTAACATTTAATGGATTTATGGATTGTCCATCTCCACAAATTTCACCAATAAAGCCTTCACCTTCTTCTACTATTGTTGCAGTACCACCACCAAACAATCAAAACATTTTTACATATATTTGGAAAACTCTTACTGATGTTTTTATGGCACCATATGGTGGAAATCCTGTTTCATCATCTGCATCAAATTCTCGTGAATCATCAAAAGAAGAAGAGCCACCAAAAGAAGATAAACCAAAAAATGATTAAATTTTTTTTGTAAATGTTTTATGATTTTTTAATGTCGGTTTCTTTTAAATTATAAATGCTTATTAAAACAACTTAAAATGTTTTCTGGCAAAATGAAAAATTTTTTGTATTAAAAAAATAAATTAATACCGATTAAATTTATTATAAATAAAAAATCCTAAAATAATTTGTACAAAAAATATGTTTTTATCACAATAATTGATATGACAAATAATTTAATAAAGTATTTTTAATCATGATATTTTGCACCCAAAACTTGTGAAAGAAATGAATAGACGTCTGTCAATTCAGCAATAGTTTTAGATGTTGGTTTTCCAACTCCATGCCCGGCTTCAACTAAAAAAGTAGTGATTGGATGACTTTAAACTTAATAAATCTTTTACCTTCAATTCGACAAATTAAAGGTTTCTTTTGAAAATTTGCTGCTTCATTTCGAATAACATGATAAAGTTGTGCAATATATTTTAATGAATGTGCGCAAACAGCTCTATCATCATGGTCTGCAGACATTAAAAGCTAAAATTTAAAATTTAAAAAGGCTTTAAAGCTTTTAAATCTTACGGTAGCTGGCCATTCAACACCTTTTTTCATTCGAATATTATGAAGAGGAGAATATTTAAAAATACATTCAAAATCTTCTTTATTTGCTTCTGGATTTCCATATTCTGGAATCCAAGCACTTCCAACAGTAAAATGATGAAATCGAAGCATATCCAATACTCCAACATTATTAACTGCAGCAGCAATAATATCTGGACGTTGTTGACTGACAGCTCCAACTAAAAGTCCACCATTTGAACCACCAATTATTCCCAGCTTTTGTGGAGATGTATATTTATTATCAATTAAATATTCAGCACAAGCAATAAAATCATCAAAAACATTTTGTTTTTTATGTAAACAACCATCTTCATGCCATTTTTCACCATATTCACTGAAAAAATATTTTTTTAAAAATATAATGTTAAAAAGAATGATACAAACCCTCCACCACGAAGATTTGCGCATGCAACAATGCCATCCAAATTATTTAAAAACAGCAATCTTGGAATTGAAAAATATGGCACATCTGCAATATTAAATCCCCCATATCCATTTAGTTCCGTAACATTTTTTCCATCAAGTTTAATATCTTTTTTATGAATAATAAACATTGGAATTTTTGTGCCATCTTTACTTTTTGCAAAAATTTGTTGAATTTTAAATTTGTTTGAATCAAAATCTTTGATTTTTACACGACGAATTTCTTCAATTTTAAGTTTTTCATTTTCAGCTTCTTTAAAATCAAATCGGCTAATTACAGTTGGAGTTAAAAAAGATTCAAATGAAAAAAAGACTTCTGAACGCTTTTTGTTGCACGAAAGACCAAATAAAGTGCCGATATCCATGGGAACTTTATGAAGGAGTTTGCCAGTTTTAAGGTCATTTACATAAAGTTTACTCTAAAAATATTTAAATTGATGCTATAGTAATTTAGTTAGTTAGCTAAAAGCTTACACAACAATCTTCAAAATATCCAACCATTAATTTATTTTTATCAACTGCAGTACCAAAATATAATTTTCTTCTTGGATCTTCTTTAACTACCGTTTCCCATTTTGACGGATCATTTCCATCGGAACCAAATTTAACTCGAATAAGTTTAAAAAACGGTGCTTCATAATTTGTCATAACAAGAGCTGTATCTTCATCTGTATCCATAATCTGATATTGTGCATCCCATTTATCAAACAATGGCTTTAAATCTAGCTTTCCAGAAATTTTGTTATCAACAGCTTTCAAATCATAATAAAAAATTTGATTTACAGGATCACACCCTTTAAAAGCATTAACAAGAAGATATCGGCCATCTTCGGATACAGCACCAGAAATCATAATTGTTGGATCTTCTCGAAAATCAGCAACAAGAATATCTTCAGATTGTGAAGTTCCAAGTTTATAAAAATATAATGAATGATTTTGAAGTTTTTCAACTGATGTTCCTTCTGTTCCAGATTTAAGTTCAGGATATCGAGAATAAAAAACTCCAGAATTATCTGGAAGCCATGCAATTTGTGAATATTTAACACCTTCGACTCTATCCGGCAAATCTTCACCAGAAGATTTTTTAAACTAAACTGAAATTTAATTTAATTGTCTTAAACATATTTTCTTACTTTAAGAGTTGTCCAATCACTACCTTTTTCAGATAGCCCATATGCCCATATTTTACCATCTTCTGTCCATCGAGATTGTGTTAAAGCTGTTGTTCCATCAGAAGACAACAAATTTGGATCAAAAAATACACTTCCTTTTTCTGTGTAATTTTTTTGCTGATATAAAACTGAATGATTTTGTAAGCCAGAATTATACCAATAATAATAATTTTCACCATGAAATTCTGTACACCCGTATTTTTCATAATCCCAAAGTGCTGTTAATTTTTGGTTAATTTTTTCGTGATTTTCACATCCAGAAAGATATGGTCCAGAAATTTTATTCAATTCTTTAATCCATGCTTTTGTTTCAGGTAATTCTGGATCTTCCAGCCATCGATATGGATCTGATACCCAAAAAATTTGCATATTAGATTAAATGTAAATGTATGTTTAAAGCAAACCTTTGTTCCATGAAAATCGTCAATAATAGATTCATCTCGACGTGCAAGGGGATATTTCATTGGTGGAATAGAAATAGAAGATATCAATCGAGCTAAATTTAATTGGGACGTGTGATTTGCTTTTAAAATAATAGCAGCAGATCGGTTGCTTAAAATGAATAATCGAGAAATCTTCAAAGCCATTTTAATTATTAATTAATAAATATTTAATTTATGATGTAACAAAAACACAACAATTTTAAACTCAATGATGCACCTCTAAAATCTCAACATTTTATGGAAAGGTTGATTGACGCAAAGCCAAAAAATACCATAAAAGCACCTTGAAAAAACAAAGTTTATTTCCTTTCAGATTCTTCAATATTTCATAATTTGTGTTAAGTTTTTCAAAAAATGCCATCGAGTCCACCAAAAATAGTCAACATTATTTCTGGCATTTTTTGAATATTATCACAGTATCTCAATTCAAATTTACAGCGTAGTCTTATAGATTTTTTAGCAGTAATAATTTTTTTAAATTTGCAGATAAACATTTTTTAAAACTGATATACATTTGAAAGTATATGAATTTGCAAAATTTAATTTTTTGATTTTTTCCATAATTTTCCCCTTAATGTAATCATGTGGGGGATTTTAAAAAAATTTAAAAGCATAGCAAAGTGCATTTTTTTTGTTGATTCCTTCGTTTTTCGTTCTTTATTTTTGATAGGCATGCTTCTTCCTCTTTTTTTCTCTCTCCCCCTTCTTCTATTCATCATCATTTTTTCTGCTATCAGACAAACGGCAGAAAAAAAAGCGGGACAGAAAAAAAAAGTTCCATAAAAAGTCGAAATAAACTTGCGTCAATAGCATTCATGAATGCATTCAGTTCAATGATCAAAGTTGCCCTTTTTTCTTCCCTATCTATCGTATTAAAATATAATATAAAAGAAAAAAAAACTGTTTTTTTTTTCTTTAATATGTTTTTTCCTTGAAACACATATTTTTTAGATTAAAATTAAAAATTTTTTCAATCTTTAAATTTTTTTAGAAAACTATGAAAAACTTTTTATTTTTATTTGCATTTTTATGCGTTTTTTCAACGACTGTTTTTGGGATGCGCCAACAGGCAGTTGGTGTAAAGGGTATTTTAATGTGCGGAGATAAACCGGCTGGTGGAGTACAAGTAAAATTATGGGATGAAGATGATGGCCCAGATCCTGATGATGAGGTTTGATTAAAAGTCAAAAATTTTATGAAAAATGATAAGAATTTTAATTTTAGCTTGATGCAATGTTTTCAAATCCTGATGGATCTTTTGAAGTTAAAGGTTCAACTCGTGAACTTACAACTATTGATCCAGTTTTTAAGGTTTGATTAAAATTAAAAAGTTTTATGGAAATGATAAGAATTTTTATTTTAGGTTTATCACGATTGTGATGATGGAATTATGGTAAGTAAAAAAAGTAGAAAACAAGGGCTATGTTTTTTATTTAAAAAATTGCTGTTAAATGTTTCGTTTTTCTTTATTAACCAAATTTGCCCTTTTTTAGCCTGGACAACGAAAAATTAAATTCAAAATCCCAACCCAATATATTGCAGCTGGTGGAGTACCAAAAAAAATTTTTGATATTGGAATCCTAAATCTTGAAACAAGTAATACTATCTTCAACATTTTTTTTAATACTTTAATAATAAATTTCAGAATTCCCTGGTGAAGAACGTGATCTTATTTAATTTTAAAATCAAAAACACAAATGCTTCAAAAACAAAAGATGATTCAATCTTTGAAAATGAATATCTTTTAATTGTTTAAAAAAAAATTTCTTTTTGTAAAATGCTTCTATTTTAAAAAACTAATAAAATAACAATGACTGTATTGTTTTGATTTGATTTGCTTTTAGTTTTTTGTAATAAATTTTTCTAATAAAAAATAAATGTAAAAGAACTTTTTTTCTTTAATTGCTTCAAACAAATCAAACACACACAAAAAAATGCAAGTGTAATCAAAAATAATTTTATTGAAGCAAAACATAAACAAAAAGCTTTTTGAAGGGCTGTCTACAAAGAAGAAGAAAATAGTCCAAAATGAATTTTTGGGGTTTTTTGTTGATAACGTTTTAATCAAAGATAAAAGCTGTATTTATTTTTATGTTTAAAAAAATTTTCTTTTAATTCTATCATTCAAAACAAAAACTTTTGATTAAAAAGAATTTTTCCAAATTTAAAAGTTAAAATTTTTTCCTGGCGTAAATTTTAAAAAAACGTATGATTTTTTCTATTTCTGATCGGTCGATGAATTTTAATGTTTAGTTTTTCAAAATTTAGAAACAATATTAAAACCGATAAAAAAGGGAAAAAAGGGCAAAAATTGAATCATTTATTGTTTGTTTCCGGAAACCCCATCATTTTTTTCGGAGCTAATTTTAGACGGAAAATGCTTTTTAAAAAAACATGATTAAATTTGTGTTTATTGGTTTTTTAAGTACAAAAAGTTCAAAGATTTTAGAATCTGAAGGCGGGTGATTCTGATTGAACTGATAACGTTTTGTGGGGGATCGTGTGTAATTAAAAGTTTTTAAAAACTTATATAACTGAAACTTTTATAAGTTTTTTACAAGTTTTAAACAACCATAAAATTTTAGCTTAAAAAATGTTCAAAACTTTCCTTCTTTTATCTCTTTTCTTTGGAGCTGTGGTAGCACTTCGGCATCAATCTGTTGGAGTTAAAGGTATCCTTCTTTGTGGAGGTGCACCAGCAAAAAATGTTCGAGTTAAACTTTGGGATGAAGATAGCGGCCCAGATCCTGATGATCTTTTGGATCAAGGTTATACAAATTCTGCAGGAGAATTTAGTCTTAAAGGTGGCACAACTGAATTAACAAATATTGATGCAGTTTTTAAGGTTTGCCAATCAATCATATCTTAATCTAATCAATTCTAATCCAAGATTGTTTTAGATTTATCATGATTGTGATGATGGAATAAAGCCTGGAAGTCGAAAGGTTAAATTTCAAATTCCAAATAGTTATGTCACAGATGGAGCCGAACCTAAAAAAATCTTTGATATTGGAACACTCAATTTAGAAACAATTTTTGCAAAAGAAGAACGTGAATTAATTGTTTCAAAGAAACGCCGAAATATCCCTCAAGTTTCAGAAGATAGTGATGAACTTGCATTTTTCTTTTAAAATGAATTTTAACAATGTTTTTTAAAATTTTGTAAAAAAATGTTTTTTAACAGTAAATAAATTTATGTAATCATTAAGTTTGAACTTTTCTGCAGTCAATTTAATCCAAAAAAATTTATTAAAATTTTAAAAATAGTTAAAATTCAATATTTAAATTATTTTTGAAATAATAAGGCCACTAGGCCTAAATTAGCCAATTTTCCCTATATACTTAAATTCAATTGTGAGATATTTCTCAAACAAAAAATAAAGCCAATTGTAGATTAAAAATATAATCTACAATTGGCTTTGGAAATGGTATTTCTTAAAAAATGAGATTTTCTGTGCCATTAAAACTGCAGTAAAATAATAAAATAACAGTTTTTGTTAAAAAACGACAGAAAAGAATTTTGGAAAAATCATAAATGCCAATGTCAAAAAATTCAAGTTTCTGTATAATTTTTAAAAGTGATAAGAAATTGTGAAAAAACATTCAAAGATACCGTTTTGGAATCTCTTTCTTTTGCAAAATATCTTAATGTAGCAGTTTTATAAATTGTTAAAAGTTTTTCCACATTATACTTTTGTTAAAGTCTCACAGATTTTTTTGTTGATGCATTTATTAATAAAGATTTAAGATGTACACAGAAAATTCAACTTCACATCTGAATCACATTTCACTCACATGTTCGTGGGACAATATTTAGATGTGAGTTTTAATGTGATTCATATGTGATCCATATATGAATTATATATGAATTTTAATATAATTCACATATGAATCGGACTTAGAAAATTTTTTATCAAAAATTTTAAAAAAAATTTTTGATATGAATCACATGTGAATTTCGATATAATTCACATGTGAACCGGATTTAGAAATTTTTTCTTCAAAAAAATTTTTTTTTAATTTTTGATATGAATTACATGTGAATTTCAATATAATTCACATGTGAGCCGGACTTAGCAATTTTTTCGATTTTTGACCCCAAAAACTTAATTTTTCGAAAATAAAGCTTATGAACCCCTGGATACTGTAATATAAAATTTAGATCCCCAAACATGAAATTTTCTCATTTTAGGCCCCAAAATTCAATTTTTTGTATTTTTTTCAAAAACAACGTTAATGAACCCTGGGATAAGGTAACATAAATGTAAACCCCAAAAACCAATTTTTCTTGTTTTTAGCCCCGAAATTCTATTTTTTGAAAAGTTTTTCGAAAAATAAAGCTAATTCACCGGGGGATACAGACTTAAATTTTTAGCACGAAAACAAATAATTTCCTGCAACATACCAAACAGGAAACCCTAAAACAGTGAAAATATTAGTCAAAATTAAAACCTTTACTTACCAAAAAGGGATTGCTGAAATGGCAAAAAGGTTAACAAAAAAATCCTACAACTCACCGAGTAGGAAATGCTAAAATGGAGATCGATAAATAAACAAAAAAATAACTTCTGTAACATACCAAACAGAAAGTGCTGAAAAGTAAACCTCATAAAACAATATCAGTTAAACCCATAACTTACAAATGGGGATTATTAATAAAAAAGAGTCTTACAAACAATAAAATTAATTAAAACAAAGCAAAAATTAAAAGTATATAAACCGTTAATACAGTTACAACTCTTTTTCATTTAAAGTAAAACAACAAAACAAATGTATTTAAGTTATAAATCAAAAAAAATTTACACAAAAAGGATCACAAAACAAATTTAACCCCATGGATAAATGCAACATAACAGTCCAATCGATATATTTAATAGGAAGTATTAGTTCATGTAACTAAAAAAAGATTACTGTAGCTTTCGTAGTACAGACGATGAAAAAAAAACTTACACATTTTTCAATATTAATAGTATTATTTTGTACAAAAGCTACAATAATTCTCATTAAATAAATAAGAAACGCAACAGTTTCTTGAATTCAATTACATCGAACACCTTCTGCGATTGCATTTAAAAATCTTGGAATAAGTGGTTGAAGTCCTGGATCAGTTCGAAGACAATGGATTGCTTCCTAAAAAATTTAACATACAGTAATCAAAAAAGTTTTGTGGGAGATTATCTTCTTCAAGATAAAGTTATGTTAATGCAATTTTTGACATCCAAGGACATCCGCATATTTTATTCCTTCAAAACAAAGGGCATCAAAACCTTAAAAATAAAATCCTTACCGTTCTCTTTGTTTCATCCCATAATAGTTTCCATAATTTCTTTAAAGAAAATTTGTTGTTCAACAGAAGGTGTATGAGTTGTTGTAGTTTTAATTTGTACTTGTTCAGTTTTTGGCATTTTTCTTGCTACTTCTTTTATTAACAGCGGACCAGGTATACGTTTAATTGCCGGTTTCTCTGCTGCTGTAACTTTCATAGGTTCATCTTCAATAATTGTAACAGGATATTCAGGGATTGCAGGTTGAATTCCATCAATAGAAAGCTAATGTGATTTCATTGTTACATCTGCCATAACACGTTTGGATATAATTTCTGGAACTAATTCATATATTGGTACAGATTTTATTTTATGTGGTAGTGAAATTGTTGCACGAAAATTTGCACGATGTTCAAGTTCAAAACCCAAGCAAGTCTAAAATGGAATATATAAATGAGACAATAAAAGGATAAAAATACATACACCAAGTCCCAAAATTTTTATTGCTATTCTAATATCTTCAACACTAGTTTCAGTTTTCCCACATGCAACTCGATTATCTTTTGCTAATATTAATCGAAGAATACAATTTAAATGTGTTAATACTGCATCTTCCGTTTGTTCGGATACTGCTCCACCAACACTGATTCAGAGATTGCCTAAAAATAAAAGATTACTGTAGCACCACAAGCATAAAAAAACGTAAAAAAACTTGCTTATTGTAGTATATGAAGAACCTTCAAGTCGATAAAATATTAATAAGCAAATAAAATTAATATTTTCGTTAAAACAATAAATTAAGGAAGAAAAAAGAAGAAAAACATGAAAGAACTGATCGTTCAAAAAAATTCTGAAATTTTTTGCATTTTCGTGTCAAAAAACATTTTTATGTGATTCAGATGTGAAATGGAAAAAAAATGAAAATTTTCTAAGTCCGTGTATGAGGAATATCGGAGGTTGATATATTTCATATGTGAAAATCCAGACTTAGAATTTTTTTGGATTTTTTTCAATTTTCTCACATATTCCTCACATCTAAAAAAATTTCTTTTTAAAGTAGATCTAATTCACATGTGAATTTTTTGATCACATGTGAAAGTAGATTTATTTTCACATATGAATTTTTTCTTCACATGTGAAATTAGATATGATCATATGTGAAAGTGAGGAATATGTGAGTAAGACATGATTCACATGTGAAGTTGATTTTTCTGTGTATTTATTTTCATTTAAAAGAGTTTTCTTTTAGGAGAATTTGTGAAAAAAGAAATTTTAAGATTAAAGTTTTAATTGTCAGTTTTCCTAAATTTAGGCTTATGAACTTCCAAATGAACATGCATTTAATTTTAAATTTTTTAACATTGTTTTTAAGCTTTGTAAAAAAAGTATTTTTAAACCGTGAATTAAATTTTGTAGTTAATTTATTTGAACTTGCCAATTTTATCGATAAAAAACATATTGAAATTAAAAAGTTCTTTGCGCATTTAAAATTATTTAAGTTGTTTTTTTTTCAAACAAAAACTGCAAAATGCCAAAATTAATCGATTACTTTTTTTTGCTCGATCATTTTTTTTTGTAAAAAAAAGGTTGCTAAAAATCTCTGAGAGTTCTCAAAAAATAAAAAGCAAAATCCAAACATTTTTTATCAATGAACAAATTTTTCAACAAATCAAATCTCGCTAATTTCATTTTACTCATTTGCGTCAATTTTTCAATTTTCATCAAATTTAATCTTTTCTTCAACAGCAAAGATGGAACAAAATCATAACCTTTATCGATATCCACTTCGTTCAAATCCAAAAGGTATTGAAAAACTTTTGCAATGGAAAATTTCAACAAAGGAACTTGGACGTGGTGCATTTTCAACGGTTTTTGTTGCAACACATAAACAGCAAAACCGAAATGTTGCAATGAAAACTGTTCCAGTAAGTTTTTTTCATTACATGTTTTTAACCTTTTAATTATCATTTTTAAGCTGGATAATCTTGAAGAAAAATATGTTCGACTTTCAATGAATGAAGTATCTCTATTAAAAGAAATTAAATCACCACATGTTATTGAATTAATTGATGCATTTATTGCAAATAATATTCTTCATGTTGCTTTAGAATTGATTGATGGAAATGATTTGGGTGTTCGAATAAATATTATGCGTGATCGTGGAACAATATTTTCTGAACGAACAATTTGGTATAAATTTCATCAAATTTGTGCTGGACTTCAACATTTACATGAAAAACGAATTATTCATCGAGGTTTGTTTGTTTTTCTTCAGCAGACTTATATATATAGTTTTTTAGATTTAAAACCTGCAAATATATTTATGACATCAAAATATCAAGTTAAAATTGGTGATCTTGGTTTATCTCGTCTTTGTAGTCCTGCAACAAATAATGTTAAAACTCATGTTGGAACTGAATAGTATGTTTTTATATATCTTTCTTTTAATCCTTCTCTATTTGTTTTAGTTATATGTCACCAGAACGAAATAAAGGTGGTGGATATCATTTTCAATCAGATATTTGGTCTCTTGGTTGTTTGCTCTATGAACTTTGTACATTTCGTTCACCATTCAATGGTGAATCATCAAATGCATATTCTCTTCATAAAAAAATTAACTATGGTGATATTGTTCCATTTCCAATGAAAGTATATTCTGATCATTTAGTTTATTTTACATTTGCTTGCTTAAATACAAAACCTGAAGAACGTCCAACTGCCGATGAATGTGCTTCTGCTTCTCTTGCAATGTATAATCATTTTGAACAAATGTTAGCAAATTATAAAGCTTCAATTGCAAAACCATTATCAAAAAAACCATATTAAATATGTTTCTTTATGTTTTCTGCTTTGATACTTTTTTATCTCTGAATTTTTTTGTATAAATTTATATATTTTTTCTTTCAAAGTGCAATAAAAATTTTTATGTATGATTACAGTTTTTAAATTTCTTGATTGCAACAGTTGCTTTAGAATATACTGTTAAGGGGTTTCGAACAACAACAAAATAACGGGTTAAAAGAATATTAGATACTTAAAAAATGCGGTTTTCTCCTATATTTTTCTTTTTTTTGCAGGAAAAGTAATATCCAAAAGTTGGATTTTTGGAATCTGCGTAAAATTTTACATCAAGGTAGATAAAAAAGTAAAATTATAAAAACAGTTTAATTTTTTACAGTATACCTCTTTTGCATTTTTTTGACTGAAAAAAATGAAGGGGAACACTGGCGTTTGAGTAGCGCGTGCACAATGCTATTTGACAAATCAAAAATTTGCTTAACATTTATAAGAAACAAAATTTTTGTTACAAAAACCCTCAAAAAAGTATTGCATTTTATTTTTCGCTTTCATCTTTTGAAACATCGTTTCTTCTTTCGTCTCTTTGAATCATGGCTCAATCTGTTCCACCTGGTGATATTACCACTCAACCTGGTACAAAAATTGTTTTCAATGCACCATATGATGATAAGCATACTTATCATATTAAAGTAAGTTCTTTTTTTATCGTTTTTGGCGGGATATATGGGATCTTTTTGGTAAATCTCGTTGATTCTATTTTATAGATTATTAATGCTGGTGGACGTCGTATTGAACGGGCAAATATGAAGCGTCTAGATGATCATACAATGGGTGACAAAAGTTTCATTCCGTTTTTTCCATGATTTTTCCATGTTTTTCCATGTTTTTCCATGTGGCATCATGGAACATTTTGCCAAAAACAAATGGATTAAAAATTTTTAGAAATATAAAATTTTTCGATTTTATGCAAATATTTATTAATTTTTCTTATTTTTATGGTAATAAAAATTGGGGATTTTTATTTTAGCAGTAATTTCAGTAATAAGTAATTTATGGTAAAGTGGTAAAATTTTAAAAAAATCATTTTTTTGCTATTTTTGGAGTAATATTATATTGGGAATCTGAAATTGAATATTATTATTTTATTTAATAATAAAACTTGGGGGTTCTAATTTTAGCAGTAATTGCAGTAATAAGTAATTTGTGGTAAAGTGGTAAAATTTAAAAAAAATTATTTTTTTGCTATTTTTGGGGTAATGTTTACATTATTTGGGTAAAAAAATATGTTGAATTTAAATACACAAAATTATTTGTGTTTGGGTAATAAGTAATTTGTGGTAAAGTGGTAAATATTTTTAAGAAAATTTTTTCACAATATTTTTTCATTTTTTCTTTTGATATTTATTTTTTAAAAATATATCTAAACAATGTGATAACATAATATAACAGAACAAGAAAGTGTAATGAATATGCTTGAAGATACGAAAATTTCAAAAGATTAATGCTAAGAAAAAGATATAAAAAATGAAAGAATGGAAGAAGTAAAGGATTTAAAGATTAAAATCATGAATGAAGAAGAACAATTAATGAAATGAAAGAACCATTTTGCTGATCCTCAAATGGTAGTAACAAAATCCGAAAAGTTTTAAATTAAGTACTCTGCGTTGATACCACTGCTTGATATACTGTATTTCTTGCAACATCTTTTTCATGGTTTAAGCCATCAAAAGATCGTTCAACATTTCTCATTGCAAGCCTAATAACTTTTCGGCAATATTCAGGCGTGACTTTAGTCTTCCAAAATTCTTCAATAAGTCCTTGGAGTGCATCCAAAGATGTCGGAGATTGTTCGCTAAATGTTTTGAATTATTTTAAAATCCTTGGCAAAATTTAACTTACGCGATATATGCTTTCATATCTCGCCATACATATTCAATTGGATTCCATTCAGGGCTTTGTGGAGGCCAATCATATGTATTAATTCCAAGCTTTCTCAAAAATTCACATGTTTCAAATGAAACATGAGCCTTGTGATTGTCCTTAAATTCAAAAGATTTACTTCTGATTACTTCAGTCCTTTTTTTAATCTTCAAATCCTTGACTTCTTCCATTCTTTATATCTTTTTCTTAGCATGACTCTTTTACAATTTTCGTATCTTCAAGCACATTTATCATATTTTGTTGTTACCAACTTTTATTTTGTAACAAAAATTCTGTTATATTATGTTATCATATTGTTTAGATATATTTTTATAAAATAAATATTAGAAAAAAAAAGAAAAAATATTGTTGAAAAATTTTCTTAAAAATATTTACCACTTTACCACAAATTACTTATTATTTAAATTCTACATATTTTTTTACCCAAATAATGTAAACATTACCCCAAAAATAGCAAAAAAATGATTTTTTTAAAATTTTACCACTTTACCATAAATTACTTATTACTGAAATTACTGCTAAAATAAAAATCCCCAATTTTTATTACCATAAAAATAAGAAAAATTAATAAATATTTGCATAAAATCGAAAAATTTTATATTTCTAAAAATTTTTAATCCATTTGTTTTTGGCAAAATGTTCCATGATGCCACATGGAAAAACATGGAAAAACATGGAAAAAACGGAATGAAACTTTTGTCACCCATTGTAAATTGAAGCAACTTGCAAGATGCTGTATTTGTTTTGAGGCATGTTTACATTTTTACAGTAAACTCTATAAACTCCATTTAATTTAGAATTATTCACTTAATACACGTGCACCTGTTTGTGGTCCATGTGGACATAGTTTTTGTACTGTTTGTATCCGGAAGCTTATTCATGGCAATCTTGTTTGCTGTTGCATTTGCCGAAAGGTTACATTTTTTGGTCCAAAAGAACTTGGAAAGAATATTCAACTCCTTGGTAAGCTAAAATTTATTTGTTGAAGCCGAATTTGAGTAAAAATAATATAAAAAAAAATCAAATATATTATTTAATTTCATTCAAATTCTGCTATAACGTATTCAATATTTTTAAATTTTACACTTTATATTTTCAGATATTCTCGAACATTTAGGACTTCTTGATCCTGATGAAGAAGTTGCTACCCAAAATTCAAGTTCATCCAACTTTCCTGAAAATGTCATCGAAGCTGTAGTACTCTGCGTTGAT